>SJYG01001477.1:39873-51992 GCA_006410535.1 Litocranius walleri
CCGCCCGCCCTCAGCCTGCTTCACTTTACAGAAAACCTAGCTCCTGTGTGTTTAAAGCTGAGTAATGTTGGCGCATATCCATATAAAAGGAATTGCTGGGGATGCTGAGGGGCTACCCTGGTGGCTCAGTGGCAGAGAATCCACCTGCTGAGCAGGAGACACCGGCTCGGTCCCTGGTCGGGAAGAGCCCACACGCGTGAGGCAGCGAAGCCCGTGTGCCCTGGGGCACAGGTGCCGCAACAAGAGGCGCCTCTGCAGAGAAGCCGGGCACCGCGGTGACGGGAGAGGAGCCCACAGCACAGCCGCACACACACAGCTCACACAGGCCCGCGAGCCGCACACACACAGCCACACAGGCCCACGAGCCGCACACACACAGCCACACAGGCCCGCGAGCCGCGCACACACAGCCACACAGGCCCGCGAGCCGCGCACACACAGCCACACAGGCCCGTGAGCCACACACACACAGCCACACAGGCCCACGAGCCACACACACATAGCTCACACACAGCTCACACAGGCCCATGAGCCGCACATACACAGCTCACACACACACAGCTCACACACAGCTCACACAGGCCCACGTAGCCACACACACAGCTCACTCACAGCTGACACACACACACAGCTCACACAGGCCCGTGGGGGCCTGGCGGAGGCGCTGCTGTTCGTTCTCTGTGTTCGGTCACTCGGTTTCTGTCTTCCTTGCAGGTGCTGTTTGACGATCTCGGTCAGTCTCTGATCCGACTGTCCAGCCCGGGTCTCCAGTTTCAGCTGATTGCGGCCTTCCTGCAGTTCCTGGGGGTGCCTTCTGGCTTCCGTGCCCCCGCCTCCTGCCTCTATCTGGCCATGGACGAGAACAGTATCTTCGACAACGAACTTTATGACGAAAAGCCCTTGACATTCCTCGACCTCTCCTGCTCCGGCGTCGGCTGTGTGGGCCGCATGGAGCCTCTGGGCGGCCGGCGCTGGCCCCGGGGTCCCAGTCGAGAGGGTGAGGAGTTTATCCGCAACGTCTTCCACCTGGTGCTACCTCTGTTTGCAGGCAGGGAGCGGTCTCAGCTCTGCGTCTCCTGGCTACGGTACGAGATCACCAAGGTAACGCTGCGCCCCCCGCCCCTGGGTGGGGACCTTGGCTCCTGTCGCGGGGTGTTGGTGGGGCAGCTGGGCTCAGTGTTCTGCAGGGCGCTGGGCCACAGCACGTCTCGCTTCAGGGACCCAAGGACACCGCCGTGTGGCTGCCCCTTCTGAGGGGCTGCAGGGAAAGGGGGGGCAGGAGACTGAGCCCCGCTCGTCAGTGACCAGAGCTGCTGTTGACTCTGTTACCCAATGTCTGTGTGAGCAGTTAGTGTTAAGGACCACGCTTAAGCTTAAGCTGGGTTAGAGGATTTAAGGACTTATTAGAATAGATAAAATAAGCTACTTACCCTGCTTTTTAGTGTCTATCACTTGCTAGAAATTTGTCTAGGATTGACTCTTCTGCCCTCTGCTGGCCACCAGCTAGAATTAAATTTTCATGTCCAAAGTTCTGATCTTTAATTGCAAATGGCGCACACCAGACTGTGTTATTAAAACAGTGTCTGGTAAAATCTGATGGGGCTTCCCTGGCGGCTCAGCGGTAGAGAATCTCCTGCCAATGCAGGAGACGTGGGTTTGATCTGTGGCTCAGGAGGAGTCCACTGGAGGAGGTAATGGCAACCCAGTCCAGTGCTCTTGCCTGGGAAATCCCATGGACAGAGGAGCCTGGCGGGCTACAGCCCGTGGGGTCGCAGAGAGTCGGACACGACTGAGCGACATTTGCTGATCGCTTGTCTTTGAAGAAGGGCGTTTGGTGCGTCAACCTTGTTTACAGGAGTGTCAGATGGAAGCCTGGACGTGTTCGTTTCAGGGTTCCCGTGGCCTCGGTAGAACCCTGACAGTTTCTCAGGGAGCCTGCGAGCTTACCAGAGAACTGACGGAGGCAGGCAGTGTAGACGCCTCGCGCGGCTTCCTGCAGCCAACGGCACAGAGGAGGGAAGGAAGTGAAGCCGCTCAGTCGTGCCCGACTCTGTGGCCCCACAGACTGCAGCCCGCCAGGCTCCTCCGTCCATGGGATTTCTCCAGGCAAGAACACTGGAGTGGGGTGCCATGCCCTCCTCCAGGGGACCTTCCCCACCCAGGGATGGATCCCAGTCTCTCGCGTTGCAGGTGGATTCTTTACTGTCTGAGCCACCAGGGGACTCGAGAGTGCAAAGGGATGTCTGTGACCTCACGAGCAATTTGAAGCAATTCTTTTCCTTCTACCTTTAGGTCATTTGGTGTCTGCACACTAAAAGCAAGAAGAGACTAAAGTCTCAAGGGAAGAACTGCAAAAAGCTGGCCAGGAGCCTCCTCCAGGAGCCGGGCAACCGCAGCAGCCTCTGCCTCTGGCAGCAGTACGCGCACCTGGAGTGGCTGCTGGGCAACGCGGAGGAGGCCCGGAAGGTCTTTGACGCGGCCCTGGGCGCCGCAGGGAGCCGGGGCCTGGAGGACCCGGAGCTCTGCGAGCTCGGCCTGCTCTACGCTGCGCTGGAGGCAGAGCTGTCGCCGCCCGTGGGCGGGGTCGCCCCAGCCCGGGCGTTGCACGTGCTGGCCGGGCTGACTGAGCGCGGCCCCTGCGGGCCCTGCACCGGACAGGTCTCGGCCGTGCACGTTTTGAAGGCTCGGAAGGCTTACGAACACGCGCTGCAGGACTGTCTGGGGGCGCGCCGCGGCCCTGACCCGGGCCCCCCCGACCGCTCCAGCCGCCTGGTCAGCCTGGCGAAGTGCTTCATGCTCTTCCAGTACCTGACCGTGGGGGTCGAGGCCGCTGGGCGCGTCTATGAGCAGGTGTTGGCCGAGCTCAGGGGCTCTGTCTCCGCGGAGGGCACCGGCCTGGAGGGCGCCCTGGAGGCCGTCACCCTGATGCGCGCCAGCCTGCTCAGGTTCCACGGCAGGGTTGCCGCCCACCCACTGGCTCCCCTGCGAGAAGCGCTCTCAGAGGCTTTACGGTTGTACCCGGGCAACCAGCTTCTCTGGAGGGCGTTCGTGCAGATTCAGAGCAAGTCCCACAGTGCCAGCAGGACCAGAAGATTCTTCCACGCCATCACCAGGTCCTCCAAACTCCTGGAGCCGTGGCTGTTTGCGATTGAAGCGGAGAGGATGCGGAAGAGGCTGGTGGACGCCGTGCAGAGGTGATCACAGAGCGCCTCGGTCGCGGGTCCGCAGGCCTCGCGTGGTCGGGCCTTGTTCCCACGGCCCACTAGCCTCGAAGCCGGAAATGCATGCGGCCCGGGGCCTGGAACGCCTGTGGGGTGGCGGGAGCCGTGCCCTCTGTGTTACAGGAAAACGCATTGAAAAAGGAAACAGATCTGCAGGGATTCAGGAAAGTGTTGAAAGAGGAGTGAGGGCAGAGAGCGGCCCCTTTGTCGGGGCTCCCGCGGTGCCTCCCCAGGCCTTGCTCCGGCACATCCAGGGCTTTGCTTATGGCGCCTGAGTGCTGACTCCCCGCTTTTGGGGGTCTGAGGCCTTGTAGAGAAATTGTGGGGTGCCGGGGTCCAGCCCCGGTGGATCCAGGGAAATTAGAAGGGTGAATGGTGTAGGCGAGGAAAGCTTATTTATTTAACTAGAAATAGAAAAGAAATTTAGAAGAAATAGTATAGTAGGAAAACAGTGGAGAAAAGATGCTGAATAGGTTTATGTGGAGAACCAATAAAATCTCAGGACAGGAAATTTGCACCATCTACGTTAGATCTGAATAGTGGGGTGTGCCCCGCCTTGGGCTCCCTCTCTCACGGATCTTAGAAGCTGGAGCAAGTGCGAGCCTCCACGTCCCAGATGGGAATTCAGCCAGAAATTAGAGTAAACAGGAGACATGGGGGAAACCAGCCCAAAGACTGGCCCATCCCCTATTGTCTAGAAAGGCCTTTTATACCTTTGTTTGTACATAGACATCAATGGATAATATAAAATCATGCAGCGTCAGCAGCCCTGACTCTTACCAAGACCAGGCTTTTTTCTCTGCATACCTAGTCATATATACACAAGTCTTAGGTGATTTACATCATCTTCTGGCCAGAGAGCCAATTAGCATCTTACGGCCTTTTTTCTGATGAGGGTTTGTCAACCAGAAGACTTATTTATGTTGTTCTTCCCAAAGTCTGGTGCCACTCTCAGAAAGTACTAAATAAAGTTACAGTCTTACAGAGCAAAGACACAACAGTTTATAACAACGAAAGAAGTACAGTGATTTATAACACAGAAAAGTAATTAACTCAAAAGTCTAGTGTTGCTAACATCACAACTACTATATTGCTATTTCTATATCCCAGTTACATTGATTAATATTCTCCAGGTGCTTAAAAGATAAAGAATATGGAGGCCTGGCAGCAGTCATTGAGTCGACAGTGAAAACAGTCACCAATATAATTTTTAACTCTTTAGAAAAGGCTCTGTTTCTCTAAGATGCTTTAAGCTTTGTGCCTCTCGTGGTTGGGGGCCTATAAGCAATTCACAAGTTGTAAAAAGTCCAGGGGAACCTGTTAGGCAAGTTAGAGAGCCATCAGGGGGGGTTTGAACTGAAACATTCCTTTCAAATGCAGAAGACTGAAGCCCTAAGTTAACTTTTTTCCAGAGAGTATCAGAAGAGTGGAAAAGCACAGTACAATAAGGCAGGCAGACTCTGGTTTTGGGGGGTAGATGTTCAGGGAAACCCAGGGGGAACCCCTGAAGCCTGACTCACCTTTGCGTATGTCTGGCTTCCTTCCTCATGACCTTTGCCACAGGCGGGATTCCTCACACAGGCTCCCGGCAGTGGGCCAGGCACTCAGGCCTGGAGTCAAGTCCCAGCGCTCCCACTCGGCAGCTGTGTGACCCTGGGCAGGGCAGTTCACGGCTCTGGTCGGTTCCCTTTCTGTAAAATGGGCATAATTAAAGAGGGTTGCTGGGAAGAGTGAGTGCTGAGCACAAAGAGCCCAAAGTAATTACTAGCCTGTGTTACCATCGTGGGTGAGAACAGGGCCGTCCTCTAACTGTCTCTTTTCAGATAACACTGTTGTCTGAAGGTTAAGGAGTAGGCTTGGGCACATGTTAGCTGAGGCATCATTGTTCCTTCTAGAGCCTTCGTTGCTGTTTTACTGGGACCTGAGAAAGGCGGTGTTCAGGATTGCCTCTGAATAACAGTTTCCTTATGTTTCCCACCTTCCATTCGAGTTTTATTCACTCACTTTCAGCTGAAAGGTCTCGTGGTAAATGTGCACTCTGCTGGTGAGGGGCAGGTTCTCCTGAGAAAAGGAGTCTGTGTGCCTCAGGGTGGACTCCATGGGGTGCAGGCATTGCAGAGCCCTGGACGCTGCACTCCACTGGCCTTGGAGGAGCCACGTCTCACCGCACCCCGTGGCCGCAGACCCGGGGCAGCACTGCTTGCCACACGCGCCAACCCCCCGTCGCTGACCCTGCTGCGGCGTCAGCCTGAGCAGTTGTCCCAGACTCACCTGAGCCTCTGTCTTGCAGGGTGGACGGTAGAGAGGTCCACGCCACCCTTCCCGAGACCGGCCTGACGCACCGGATCAGAGGCCTGTTTGAGGGCGCCGTGCGGAGCGAGCACGGGAGCCAGTGCCCCCTGCTGTGGAGGATGTACCTGAGCTTCCTGGTAGGACGGGCGCCGGGGGCTGCTGCTGTGCAGAGCGCTGTCTCCTCTAACAGGAGCGCAGGGCAGGGGGCTCAGGACCTGGGAGGGGCTGGTAGAGAGAGGAGGGGGCTCGGAACCCGGGAGGGGCTGGTAGAGAGAGGAGGGGGCTCGGAACCCGGGAGGGGCTGGTAGACAGAGGAGGGGGCTCAGGACCTGGGAGGGGCTGGTAGAGTGGCTGAGGAGGGCCACCTGGACTGAGGAGGGCCACCTGGGCCGTTGGCGGCCCCAGGATATCTGTGTGTTTCTCTGAAAAACTTTGTTGAGGCAACAACTTGGAAACTGGTCTAAGAGCTTTCATTCAAAAGAGACCTAAATCTGTTGCTGTTCTGCTTTTAAGAATTTCCAGGTCCTGATTCTGTTTTGTTTCTAAAAGGTAAAAATCAGTGTGGACTGTGGTTTTTAAAAGAGGCATTTCCAAAGCAACTTTGTTTTTACTTAGAGGCATCACAGCCATTTAATTTTGTCAATGGGTTATGCAGGCTGAAAGGTGGTTCCTGGGCCTCACGGGGTCTGAGTTGGCTTTGTCCTTGGTTAAAGGCCTGACATTGGGCTGGACTTCCTATATTATAATATATCTGTTGCAGAGTCTGGCGGGTTTTAGAAGCAGTCTTCCAGCCACTTGAGTGTCTAGACAGTGCTCACGGCTGTTAAGTCGTATCAAAGTGCTCTCCACTGACTACTGTACCGTTCAGAAGCCCTGACTGCTACTACTGTTAAGTCGCTTCAGTCGTGTCCGACTCTGTGCGTCCCCATAGACAGCATCCCACCAGGCTCCCCCGTCCCTGGGATTCTCCAGGCAAGAACTCTGGAGTGGGCTGCCATTTCCTTCTCCAATGCATGAAAGTGAAAAGCGAAAGTGAAGTCACTCAGTCGTGTCCAACTCTCAGCGACCTCATGGACTGCAGCCCGCCAGGCTCCTCCGTCCATGGGATTTTCCAGGCAAGAGTGCTGGAGTGGGCGCCACTGCCTTCTCTGCAGAAGCCCTGAGGGGCCTTCCTATTACGTAAATATGTGTATCTCTGATTATTTCCATAGGGTAATTTCTCAGAAGTTGATCAAAGTATTTGAACATTCCCCATTGACATTTGCCAGAGGGATGTAAAGAGACACGGAGAGGAAGGCAGGGGCTAGGATAAGTTTGGGGCTAGAAGTCTGGGCCTCCCCCAGCCTCTGAGAGTCCGGAGCGTATCTAGGAGCGCCTCCCCCGAGCTCTGAATGGCCTGGACAGCTTGTCTCAAGATAGCAGCTCACAGGCACGCTCCCGGCACGAACGGGCACCAGGCGGCCCCAGGATGAGTTATCACTGAAGTTTCTGTGGTTTTAACGTTTACTCTTCACGCTCAAAAGTGTAGATTTCATGTGTTGCGTCCCTGGTGTGGGATAGGAGCCTCCAGAAGTCCAGACACCCGTGTGGTGCCCCTGCCCCGGATACCTGTCCCTGCTGGGCGGCCGTCAGGGTCTGCTCGTGGCCAGGCCCCTCGGCTGAAGGAGCTCGTTGGACGCTGTCGGTTCCAGCGCCAACGCCCCATGAATCTGAGCCGCTGAAAGACCTTTCCACTTATGACGAGGGAGAGCTTGCAGGTTCGCCAGTTTACCTTCTTCCAGGCTTTTCCAGGTAGAGATGGTGACAGGCAGGCTTGTAGTGTTTCTGCTGAGGAGCTGCCATGGTCTGGTTGGACCATAGACAAAAAAATTCTTGCTGACTTGGAAAAAAAGATTGAGGCTGTTAGGGAGTGTATTACCTTTTTGGAAAGATGAGCATCAGACCAAGAATTAGTTAACTGAGCAGTGATTTCCCCTGCCAGTTCCTGAGGCGTCTGGGTGGGGTCCCAACACTTTGACAAAAGCAGTGGAAAAAAATCAATTAGAGCCAGAAGGTGAGGTGGTGGCTGGGTGGGCCTGGCCGGCAGGCGCCACAGGGCCCTAGGGAGGCTGTGGCTCTGGCTCCCTGGAGGAACAGTTGCCGTCTCCGTCTCACCTGGCGTTCACCGTGTGACACCTGATACAGCCAAGGCGTTTCCCAGGGGCAGCAGATGCAGGACCAGCAGAGGGCAGCTCTGTGTGAGGCTTGGCCACGAAAGTGAAGTCACTCAGTCGTGTCCAACTCTCAGCGACCTCATGGACTGCAGCCCGCCAGGCTCCTCCGTCCATGGGATTTTCCAGGCAAGAGTGCTGGAGTGGGCGCCACTGCCTTCTCTGCAGAAGCCCTGAGGGGCCTTCCTATTACGTAAATATGTGTATCTCTGATTATTTCCATAGGGTAATTTCTCAGAAGTTGATCAAAGTATTTGAACATTCCCCATTGACATTTGCCAGAGGGATGTAAAGAGACACGGAGAGGAAGGCAGGGGCTAGGATAAGTTTGGGGCTAGAAGTCTGGGCCTCCCCCAGCCTCTGAGAGTCCGGAGCGTATCTAGGAGCGCCTCCCCCGAGCTCTGAATGGCCTGGACAGCTTGTCTCAAGATAGCAGCTCACAGGCACGCTCCCGGCACGAACGGGCACCAGGCGGCCCCAGGATGAGTTATCACTGAAGTTTCTGTGGTTTTAACGTTTACTCTTCACGCTCAAAAGTGTAGATTTCATGTGTTGCGTCCCTGGTGTGGGATAGGAGCCTCCAGAAGTCCAGACACCCGTGTGGTGCCCCTGCCCCGGATACCTGTCCCTGCTGGGCGGCCGTCAGGGTCTGCTCGTGGCCAGGCCCCTCGGCTGAAGGAGCTCGTTGGACGCTGTCGGTTCCAGCGCCAACGCCCCATGAATCTGAGCCGCTGAAAGACCTTTCCACTTATGACGAGGGAGAGCTTGCAGGTTCGCCAGTTTACCTTCTTCCAGGCTTTTCCAGGTAGAGATGGTGACAGGCAGGCTTGTAGTGTTTCTGCTGAGGAGCTGCCATGGTCTGGTTGGACCATAGACAAAAAAATTCTTGCTGACTTGGAAAAAAAGATTGAGGCTGTTAGGGAGTGTATTACCTTTTTGGAAAGATGAGCATCAGACCAAGAATTAGTTAACTGAGCAGTGATTTCCCCTGCCAGTTCCTGAGGCGTCTGGGTGGGGTCCCAACACTTTGACAAAAGCAGTGGAAAAAAATCAATTAGAGCCAGAAGGTGAGGTGGTGGCTGGGTGGGCCTGGCCGGCAGGCGCCACAGGGCCCTAGGGAGGCTGTGGCTCTGGCTCCCTGGAGGAACAGTTGCCGTCTCCGTCTCACCTGGCGTTCACCGTGTGACACCTGATACAGCCAAGGCGTTTCCCAGGGGCAGCAGATGCAGGACCAGCAGAGGGCAGCTCTGTGTGAGGCTTGGCCAGGCCTGGAGAGTCCCATGGACAGGGGAGCCTGGTGGGCTGCAGTCCACGGGGTCGCTGAGGGCAGGACACGACTGAGCGACTTCACTTTAACTTTTCACTTTCATGCATTGGAGGAGGAAATGGCAACCCACTCCAGCGTTCTTGCCTGGAGAATCCCAGGGACAGGGGAGCCTGGTGGGCTGCTGTCTGTGGGTCTCACAGAGTCGGACATGACTGAAGTGACTTAGCAGGAGCAGGGTTATCTGAGTGTCTCACAAAGGCAGTGGTGGAGAAAGTCCACTAATGCGATATTTCTTCTTTCAAGAACAAACCAAGCCTTCAGTGTGGTTACTATTCTGGCAGAGGACGCCGCAGGGCCCTGGCGTGTGCGGCCAGGCAGCTCACAGCGGCTCTCAGGGGTCCCTTCTGAGTCCAGCCTCAGAACGGCCTGGGAGGGAGCCGGGAGTCCCCGGGGTGAGGGGTGAGCCCTGCCTGGAGCTGACTAGGGATGCTGGTACAGCCCAAGGGGACGGGCTCCCCAACGGGCGTCCGCCTGGGGCATCTGCATGGGAGGCGAGGCCAGCCTTGCTGGACGGAGGCCCTAAGCCACGGTGGGGGAGCTCCTGAAGCCGTCAGCCGCGCTTCCGGGGGGTCGGGGACAGCCCTGCCTGCTCCTGCCTGGTGGGCGGCCGCTCACACACGCTCCTGTGGGAACAGGACGCCTGGGAGGGGGGCGGGTGGGCAGCCCTGCGAGCAGACTTCAGCTCCGTGAGCTCAGCTTGAGCCCACTCACGGCTGTGGGCGCCCACCCGAGGACCTGCCTGGGGGCTGTGACTCCTGGGGGAGGGGCTGGTCCCCTCCCGGGACGTGGGGGGGCGGTGGAGGGGAGACTGCCTCCGCGCCGGCATCCGCAGCAGGTGTGGGAAGAGCGCTGTTCATTGAGAACAGGCCTTCATACCTCGGTGTTGTGTAAACGCCTCCCAGGCAGCGCCAGTGGTGAAGCCGCCTGCCCGTGCAGGAGACGTGAGACATGGGCCCATCCCTGGGTCGGGAAGCCCGCTCCAGTGCTCTTGCCTGGAGAATCCTGTGCACAGAGGAGCCTGAAGGCTACAGTCCATGGGGTCACAGTCAGACAGGACTGAAGCTACTTGGCACACACACATTGTATAAAAACGTGCTTAGAGTAGAAATGTGAATATTTGCGCACTCTCAGACTGAAATTCCTGATCAGAAATTTGCTCTTGACAAGGTTATTGTATCAGTTAATCCTGGTTATCTCATTTCTGTAAGATAGTTTGTAGAAAATGGCTAGTGTTAAAGCAAGCCTTTTCTCTGTCATCACTCATTCTCGGCACACTTGTGGACACCAGGTGTGATGGCCCGCGGGAAAGGAGGAGATAAAGACAGGTCATCAGGGTTCAAGGCCCAGTCCAGGCCCACGGACACAGCAGAGGCCCCGAGGGCGTCCCACGGCACGTGGACCCTCTGCAGCCCGTGTACCGGGGCCCCGTGCGGGTCAGTAGCCTTAGACTGTTTTGGCCCCTCAGTTTTGTATTTTTTTCCCCCTTGCTTTAGGTTTCCCTAGGAAATAAAGAAAGAAGCAAAGGTGTGTTCTACAAAGCACTGCAGAATTGTCCTTGGGCAAAGGTGAGTTCTACAGGCCTCAGTCTCTGGATTCTCAGGTACCTTCCTGCCAGGCCTCCTCCGGGGCTTCCTACGGCCCCCTGCAGCCCGAGGGGCCTGTTTCCTGTCCTGGAGGTGCGGCTGGGGGCAGCTGGTTCCCAGCAGTTGCCAAAGCCCAGCCCAGAAGCCAAGCGCGTCGGGACCCACGTCCAGCTGTCTGCAGCGCCCGGGTCCAGGGACGCTCAGAGAGCAGACAGGTGGGGACCACCGCAGCTTGCCGCCCCACCTTGGGCTGACTCAGGTGCCCCCGAGCTAGGGCAGGAAGGGGTGGGGCCGGGGCCGCCGGCTGACCGGCGTCGGTCGCCCTGCCCAGGCGCTGTACATGGATGCCGTGGAGCACTTCCCTGACGAGATGCAGGAGGTCGTGGACCTGATGACGGAGAAGGAGCTGCGGGTGCGCCTGCCGCTGGAGGAGCTGGAGCTGCTGCTGGAGGACTAGACGCCGGGCGGGCCGCCCTGGGGCCGGGGCCTGCCCCGAGACGGCGCGCGCCCAGAGCTCTGCCCTGCAGGCTCCTCCCTGACGGGGTGTCTGGGCTGCCAACCTCACCTCCTGCAGTGTGCGCGTGTGCAGACGGCACAGAGCTGCTCTGCACATGGTCCACGTGAACATGTGTGTGCACGTGCAGACAAGTCACACCAAAGCCGTCATGGCTCGTGTGGGTCCTTCTGGCCCACCCTCCCCTGCCCAGACCGGGTGAAGGTGCTTCTGTGGGCATCTCTGGGGATCCTGCCAAGTCTCCTGGCTCTTGCAGTCGGAAGGAAGGTCTGGTTACCCACCAGGCCCTCCTGCCTGCGGCTGGTGAGCCCAGTCTGCCCGTTTCTTCAGACCAGAGCAGCTTGGAGTCCTGTTAAGCTTGGAGCTCCCAGCTGCATCACACGTGTCCTTCCTGTTCCCGGAGCTCCACTCGCGGACGTCTCCCTGGCAAATCCAGCAGCCAGCCTCGCCAGCAGCTGTGCGTGGAGACCCGGGGACCGCCCGGCCCTGCTGAGTCACATGGGGCTCTAGGAGGACCCAGTGTCAGGGGACTGGACAAACAAGGACCCCGCTGCAGAGCGCGGCCTGCTCCTCCCCAGCAAACCCGGCTCTGCCTCAGAGACGTCAGCCGCGCTCTCGTTCCGATTTCCAAGAGCGGTGATCAACAACAGACAGAACGGAAATGCCTTTGTCTTCTCTGAGGTGCTGCTTTTTAAAACAGTGGACTTCTCTGCGTTGCGCTTCTCCTTAAATCATGCTCCCTAGAACTGCTGAAAGCGGATTTCCTTGGCCCCTCATCCAGAAAAGCGGGTGTTGTGGACCCGGCCGGGGAGAAGGGCCCGTCTCCAGCGGGTCGCTGGGTCTCGGGGCTCTGAGGCTTAACTGAGCAGAGGCGAGGAGAGCGCGGGGCGGAGAGCGCCAGGCAAGGGGTGGCACCGCTGGCGCTTCTGAACCGTGCGAGGGGGGGGGGACTGACCTCAGCAGGGCTGCGGT
>SJYG01001477.1:65343-117403 GCA_006410535.1 Litocranius walleri
GCCCGCGCCGACCCCGGCCCGCCGAGGTCCTCGACACGCGCCCCCGGCGCCTTCGGGCCCCGCGGAGGCCGCGCGGGCAGACCCGGCGCCTCCGGCGGCGGCCGGCTTCCCTCGCCGCGGGCCGCCCGCACCCACCGCCGGGCCCGCCGAAGCCCTTAGTCACGCACCATCTTGCCCGGGCCGCTGCCGCCGCCGCCGCCGGAAGTGCGCCGCCGGGGCGGGGCGTCAGGGCGGAAGTCGCCGCGGCGCCGCGGAAGCCGACGGCGGCCAAATCTCGCGAGGAGCGGGTGCGCCTCTGGGCCTGCGCGAGCGGACGGCCGTGCTGCGCGGGCCCACGGCGAGGCGGGCGCCTCGTTGAGCTTCCTCTTGGAAAAAATGTGTAAGTCGCAGTTACTAGGTTACCGTCAACAAGTTAAGACAATGAGCTCGACTGTCAAAGGCAATCGTGACGACATAAGCAGTTTTGAAGAGGCCAAAATCAAACTGAGACCTCGCCTTAACTTCTCCAGGAACCGGAGTCGTCTTGGGAGCCGCGAGGATGACATACACTTTTGCACCCGCGTTTCACGTCTCATTTGGTCTCTGGAATTAATCTGCTCATCTGAGAAGTTGTCCCATGAAGCATCTGAATCTGGTGGTTTGTGTTTTTTCCTGACGCCTTGTGACATCTGGTCGAAATGCTGAATGTTGTCTTCCAAGTCCTCACCTTGCACCGGCTTCGTACCCTCATTTATTACATCCATCGGGACATCAGCAGAGCTGGGACTTCCCTGGCTGTCCGGGGGCTAAGACTCCCTTCCAGTGCTGAGGAAATAAGATCCCACATTCAGTTCAGTTCAGTCACTCAGTCGTGTCCAACTCTGCGACCCCATGAACTGCAGCACACCAGGCCTCCCTGTCCATCACCAACTCCCGGGGTCCACTCAAACCCACGTCCGTCTCATTGCTGATGCCATCCAACCATCTCATCCTCTGTCGTCCACTTCTCCTCCCACCTTCAGTCTTTCCCAGCATCAGGGTCTTTTCCAGTGGGTCAGCTGTTTGCATCAGGTGGCCAAAGTATTGGAGTTTCAGCTTCAGCATCAGATCCCACATGCCCCTGCCAAAAATATTGAAAACATAAAACAGAAACATTGTTGTGACATTCAAAACACCTTTAAAAAAGAAAATAAAGATGGCAAGCAGCCTTTTAGTCTCCAGAAAATTCCATAGCGTGTGTTCAAAACGCTGAACTGGAGAGATGGATTTGTCTGATCTGTCCCACAACCCCCTGCCCAATTTTGAAACACTAAAAATATTTATCTGACACAAAACAGGAAATGACTTTCCATCTCATCGCCACTAAAACGCTGTAATAGAAAGTGTTGATACTGTCCGGCTCCACTAACAAATCTGGCATCTACTTCATGTATGAAATGATGCAATAGGTTGGGGGCAAGACAGCTCTCCCTCATGACTGCTGAAAACGATTCCAGAGTTGTACAGAATGTCTAGGCAATCTGTGTAATCTGAAGAAGTGTTGCTTTCCTGAGATGGCATCACGTTTGAAGAACATGGGCTAATAGTCTCAACTTAAGTTATTCTGGAGGATATTCACTAAGAAGTACTTCAGATCAGTTCAGTTGCTCAGTCATGTCCGACTCTTCGACCCCATGAATCACAGCATGCCAGGCCTCCCTGTCCATCACCAACTCCCAGAGTTCACTCAGATTCACGTCTATTGAGTCAGTGATGCCATCCAGCCAACTCATCCTCTGTCGTCCCCTTCTCCTGCCCCCAATCCCTCCCAGAATCAGAGACTTTTCCAATGAGTCAACTCTTCACATGAGGTGGCCAAAGTACTGAAGTTTCAGCTTTAGCATTATTCCTTCCAAAGAAATCCCAGGGCTGATCTCCTTCAGAATGGGCTGGCTGGATCTCCTTGCAGTCCAAGGGACTCTTAAGAGTCTTCTCCAACCACAGTTCAAAAGCATCAATTCTTCGGCACTCAGCAACATAGAGCAAACCTGGTCCTCTCTTTTCTCCCCATCACGGACTCCCGTATTCACTCAGCTGACAGCCATTGAAGTATAGGAAGAAACCAACGGTTGAGACTGTCTCACCGCAATACACTAGATCTTTTATTTGAAAAAGAACAGTTGAAGAGGCAGTCAGCTCAGGGGTTAAGAGTGTGGGCTGCCACTTCCAATCTCCTTCCTGGCCTTCTCCCCGAGGAGCTGTGTGGTCTTGGTGAGCTATTTTAAGTCTCTTTGTGACTCAGTTTTGCATTTGTGAAACTCAGATCTTTGCATTCGATAAATTAGGAGCTTAATAGATAACCAACAAAGACCTACTGTATATATGGGGAAAGAATCTCAAAAAAGAATGAATATGTGTGTGTGTATATGTTGTTATATATATACACACACAGCTGAATCACCATGTGGTACACCTGAAATTAACACAACATTGTGAATCAACTATACTCCAACAGAATTTTTTAAAAGCCATTACTCCTTCACAGAGTCCTTGTTTCAGGACTAAAGTGCCTAGAATTTTTAGCATCAGCCACAATTACTAGTAGTAGTATTTTTAATATACAAGTTTCTCCTGGTTTCCTTGTTCTGTTCTATATCAGATGGTCACATGTTGCTCACAAAATTTATAATCTGTTGGTGCAAAGCAGAGAAAAATGAGCTTCTGCTTCCTAAGCCAGGATCAGAAACTAGCTTCACAGGAGCAAAGAAAGATCCCAGGACCTAGAACATAGACTTGATAGAGTCCATGTATTATAGTTAGGAAGGAAGCTTCTCCCCAGACCTAGAGGGGTGGGATGGTGGGAATGAGAGAGAGGCTTAGGCGGGAAGGATGTGTGTGTACACGTGGCTGACTCCCTGCACTCCACAGCAGAGACTGGCACAGCGCTGTGAGGCAACTGTTCTCCAGTTAAACAAAGCGTCCATAACGTGTGCGTGTGAAACCGAGTCACTGTGCTGTTCACGTGGGACTATCGCAACACTGCTAACCAGCTGCACTCCGACATAGAACGTTCTTCTCGTTGAGTCGCTTAGTTGTGTCCACCTTTTTGTGACCCCATGAACTGCAGCAGGCCAGGCTTCGCTCTGTCCTTCACCATCTCCTGGAGCTTGCTCAAACTCATGTCCATCTCATCAGTGATGCCATCCAACCATCTCTTCCTCCGTCATCCCCTTTTCTCGCCTTCAATCTTTCCCAGCATCAGGGTCTTTCTCAGTGAGTCAGCTCTTCCCATCAGGTGGCCAAAGTATTGGAGTTTCAGCTTCAGCATCAGTCCTTCCAATGAACATTCAGGACTGACCTCCTCTAGGATGGACTGATTGGATCTCCTTGCAGTCCAAGGGACTCTCAAGAGTCTTCTCCAACACCACAGTTCAAAGGTATAATTTCTTTGGCATTCAGCTTTCTTTATGGTCCAACTCTTACATCCACACGTGACTACTGGAAAAACCATAGCCTTGACTAGACAGACCTTTATTGGCAAAGTAATTTATCTGCTTTTTAATATGCTGTCTAGGTTAGTCATTACTTTTCTTCCAAGGAGCAAGCGTCTTTTAATTTCATGGCTGCAGTCACCATCTGCAGTGATTTTGGAGCCCCCAAAATAAAGTCTCTCACTGTTTCCACTGTTTCCCCATCTATTTGCCATGATGTGATGAGACCAGATGCCATGATCTTACTTTTCTGAATGTTGAGTTTTAAACCAACTTTTTCACTCACAGAACTACTTGGTACTAAAACAGTGCCTGGCCTGTAGTAAGCACTGTCTATATTTATGAAACTGTTTTTTAAAATAAATGGTGTAGGTAAAATGAGTGGAAGTTCGATAAAGCGAAAGCGAAGTCGCTTAGTCGTGACTGACTCTTAGCGACCCCATGGACTGCAGCCCACCAGGCTCCTCCATCCATGGGATTTTCCAGGCAAGAGTACTGGAGTGGGGTGCCATTGCCTTCTCCGACAGCCAGGGAGGAGACCCCCCTTTTAATGTCCCTCCCGTCCATGTGGTGGTGGCCTTGAGGTGAGCGATGCAGAGGGCCTGTCGCCGTCACACGGACATTTGCGGGTGCACGTTTAGAAGCAGTGCATCACACTAGCTGGCTGCAGGCCTCCTCTCCCTACAAGTCAGAGTTTCTGCGCCAGCGATGGACCCAGCGGCGTCACAACCAGTACTCTGACCAGGGAGCGTGGCTCTCTGCAGACCTGGGGAGCTCTCCCTCCGCAGTGCTGAAGCACCCTGGGATCTCTCCGTTTAGTAAGGAAAAAAATTAATGCTATGCTCAGAAGCACTTGAGATGCTCACATCTGCCTTCTTCTCACTGTCACCTGGGAGACTCCTAAAACAAAGCCTCCAGGCTTCAAGTGAAAACCGGAAATCCCTGCAGTCTTTTCTAGGAAGCTGCAGCTGCAAGGCAGACCTGGTCATAACTGGCAAGCTATTGTCAGCATACTGCCCCCCTCAGACAGAAACTTTGGGACCCCTAAAAACTGTTCTCCCCTTTATGCTTACACAGCACGAATCTGTAAACTCCCTGCACGGTAAATAGAACATCCAAGATGAAAGAGGACTCAAGAGCTTCGAAGGTCTCGAGTATTGTATGAGCCAAAGCAACCCGTAGCAAGTATTTATTCGTCATTTGGAAGGTGGAGAACCTTATTACTAGTATCACGTGAGACCCACACATCCCTGCTGCTGTTCTCTGCAAGCTGCCGGCTGAACTTCTGATAGTTTCTGGGCTGACACTGGCCAGGTCCATGTCCAAGACGGGGGAGTGAAAGTGGGCACCGTAGGCCTCAAGTGACTGCTAGCTTGGCTAAAACACGGGAGGACACTGGGTGGGCCTGCCAAGTGCTAGGTGTGAAATGGCTTTGACCACGGAGATGGGCGTGACATATATGTGGGCAGAGCCCTGGAGAGGTTAGAGGCTGCAACGTAGCCGCACATTTCCCACAAAGTTCGACAACCTGCTGCTAAAAGCAACCCCCAGCCAGGCGCCCAGGCCGCTTGTACCTGTGGGCGTGTTTCCTGAAGCTGGGCGCGGGGGAGGCCTGCGAGGGGACCGGTGCCTGCAGTTTAGAAACTCGCCAGCAGGGGGCGCCACGCAACCAAATAGTTCCCAGTGGTCGGATTATTAATAGATTTCCCTTGTAATTTTAATTATGATTAATTAAATAGATTATTAATAATATTTACCTTGCCTTTGGAGGTGCTGCTCCTCCGAAGCGCCCAAGCCGCCCTCGCTCCCTCTCCAACACTCCTTGCTCACCCCCTTCTCACTTCTGCTCACTTCGGGCACTTGATCCCAAGATACATGAGATAAATCTAAAGAGTTTGGATTCCACTTGCTCTTACCCAGGGCCCACCTGCCACCTTCTTAGACAGGGGCTCAGATGACCCCACAGGATGCTTTGAGTTTGTCCTGTTACCCCTCAACGTGCAGATGAGAAGCTGGGGCTCAGAGACGTTAAATGAGGTGCTCGAGACCACATCATTAATGCACAGTCAGGTCCAACCAGGACACGCTGGCTCTCAATCTTATTTTCATCTTTCTTTCAGAGGAAAATACAGAGGGTTTTAGAACGGGGAGGCAATGTCAAGTTCACATTCTACACTTTCCAGGCGGTTGCTTAGTGTCTCAGCCAGCCCCCGGGGGACCCATGACCTCTGCTTGGGGACATCTCTGCCCGGCTTCTTCCTACTTTTCAGGTCTCAGCTTAGATGCTGCGGGGAGCTAGCCAGCACTGCAGAGCTGCTACAAAGAGTACTTAGAAGCTGAAAACGTGTGCGAGTCAGCAGAGGCAGTAAGAAACCGTGGAGCTGCCTTATCTGACCGAAAGCAGCAACTTCTGGGAAGTGGGCCTTCCCAGGCGGCGCTGGCGGTAAGGAACCTGCCTGCCTGTGCAGGAGACACAAGAGATGCGAGTTCAGTCCATGGGTTGGGAAGATCCCCTGGAGGAGGGCATGGCAACCCACGCTAGTACTCTTGCCTGGAGACTCCCATGCGACTAACACTTTCTCTTTTTGGAAAATGAGGCTGCCATGAGTTTCCTCTTGGGGGAGCTTGCTTCCAGGAGAGAGACCAAGAGTAAACTTGCCATAAGTCATCCTCTGAGGGAGTTTTAAGGCCCTGAAGAAGACAGCCTACTCATGTCCGCATAGACAAAACTCATCCCAAACTTTCTCATCTCCCATTTGCTCTCCTAAAACGTGTCTGTCTTTCCTAAAGAAACCTGTTCTTCCATGGAAACCTTTTCTCCTCCCTCCCTTTCCGCTACTGCTAAATTAGGCATATAAGCCTCTAACTTCGGGGCTTCCCGGTAGCACGGTGGTAAAGAAGCCACCTGCCAATGCAGGAGACACAAGAGATGCGGGTTCAATCCCTGGGTCGGGAAGATCCCCTGGAGGAGGAATTGGCAATCCACTCCAGTGCTCTTGCCTGGAGAATCCTGTGGGAGGGCTGAGCACCACCACCAAGCCCCGAACTTTGACCATTTATTGGGTTACCCACTCCAATATCAGTTCAGTTCAGTTCAGTCACTCAGTCGTGTCTGACTCTTTGAGACCCCATGGACAGCAGCACGCCAGGCCTCCCTGTCTATCATCAACTCCCAGAGTTCACTCAAACTCATGTCCATTGAGTCGATGATGCCATCCAGCCATCTCATCCTCTGTCGTCCCCTTCTCCCCCCACCTTCAATCTTTCCCAGCATCAGGATTTTTTCCAAGGAATCAGTTCTTCATATGAGGTGGCCGAAGTATTGGAGTTTCAGCTTCAGCATCAGTCCTTTCAATGAACACTCAGGACTGATCTCCTTTAGGATGGACTGGTTGGATCTCCTTGCAGTCCAAGGGACTCTCAAGAGTCTTCTCCAACACCACAGTTCAAAAGCATCAGTTCTTCTCAGCTTTCTTTATGGTCCAAGTTCCCATAGTCGTATGAATAAGCCCTTTTCTCCTGTTAATACGTCTCTTTTCAGTTTAATTCGCTTGTGCCCACAAACTGAACAGAAGTGGGTAGAGGAAAATCTTTCCCTCTCCTGTAACACCACTCACCCCAGGGCATCTTCTGCCTGGCTCTCAGAGCTGATCTTTACCTCAGCTGTGTCTCCTCACCCTTCTTTTCTCTGAGAATCCCACCAGAGTTGGGTGATTATTGCTGGAAGCAATGATGTCATGTTGACAGACGCTGTCTTCCACGTGCCGCCTCTGCGCTCACCCTGGCACCCTGGACCCCTGCCCCAGGCCCACGGCGGCCCTCCTCCCCCAACCCCGGGCATCTTGGGCCCTGCCCCTGGCCCGCGGCAGCCCTCCGCCCCCAGGCCCCAGGCACTCTGGGCCCTGCCCGGCTCACTGATTGAGGACGGGCAGCTGCTCCGCGGGGGCAGCTCTGCTTTTCTGCACCCACTGGCCACACAGACACCTTTATCCTGAAGCCAAAGCTTTCTTTATGGTCCAAGTTCCCATAGTCGTATGAATAAGCCCTTTTCTCCTGTTAATACGTCTCTTTTCAGTTTAATTCGCTTGTGCCCACAAACTGAACAGAAGTGGGTAGAGGAAAATCTTTCCCTCTCCTGTAACACCACTCACCCCAGGGCATCTTCTGCCTGGCTCTCAGAGCTGATCTTTACCTCAGCTGTGTCTCCTCACCCTTCTTTTCTCTGAGAATCCCACCAGAGTTGGGTGATTATTGCTGGAAGCAATGATGTCATGTTGACAGACGCTGTCTTCCACGTGCCGCCTCTGCGCTCACCCTGGCACCCTGGACCCCTGCCCCAGGCCCACGGCGGCCCTCCTCCCCCAACCCCGGGCATCTTGGGCCCTGCCCCTGGCCCGCGGCAGCCCTCCGCCCCCAGGCCCCAGGCACTCTGGGCCCTGCCCGGCTCACTGATTGAGGACGGGCAGCTGCTCCGCGGGGGCAGCTCTGCTTTTCTGCACCCACTGGCCACACAGACACCTTTATCCTGAAGCCATTCCTACTTTCCTCCAGGGTGTTCGAACTTGGCTCCTTGGGCTTCTTTCCCTCTTGCTTTCAGACAGGTTTGAGATTCTCATCACCTAGAAGTCTCAGCTCCCAGCTGCCCTTTCTACCCCTGTCTGATGTCTCTCATTTTCGCAGTAGGGCCACTGGGGCCAGTTTCGGGCCCCTGGATTCATTGCTCCTGAAGCTTGGATCTGCTGTGAGGCTCCCGCGGCCTTCATTCTCCTGCTACTGCTGTTTAGCCACTGAGTCACGGCCAGCGCTTCTGGAACCCCATGGCTCCTCTGTCAAGAAAATTAGAGACACCAAGGGAACATTTCATGCAAAGATGGGCTCGATAAAGGACAGAAATGGTATGGGCCCAACAGAAGCAGAAGATATTAAGAAGAGGTGGCAAGAATACATGGAAGAACTACAAAAAAGATCTTTATGACCCAGATAATGACGATAGTGTGATCACTAATCTAGAGGCAGACATCTTGGAATGTGAAGTCAAGTGGGCCTTAGAAAGCATTACTACAAACAAAGCTAGTGGAGGTGATAGAATTCCAGTTGAGCTGTTTCAAATCCTGAAAGATGATGCTGTGAAAGTGTTGCACTCAATATGACAGCAAATTTGGAAAACTCAGCAGTGGCCACAAGACTGGAAAAGGTCAGTTTTCATTCCAATCCCAAAGAAAGGCAATGCCAAAGAATGTTCAAACTACCGCACAGTTGCACTCATCTCACATGCTACTAATGTTCAAAATTCTCCAAGCCAGGCTTCAGCAATACGTGAACCGTGAACTCCCTGATGTTCAAGCTGGTTTTAGAAAAGGCAAGGAGCCAGAGATCAAATTGCCAACATCTGCTGGATCATGGAAAAAGCAAGAGAGTTCCAGAAAAACGTCTATTTCTGCTTTATTGACTATGCCAAAGCCTTTGACTGTGTGGATCACAATAAACTGTGGAAAATTCTGAAAGAGACGGGAATTTCAGACCACTTAATCTGCCTCTTGAGAAATCTATATGCAGGTCAGGAAGCAACAGTTAGAACTGGACATGGAACAACAGACTGGTTCCAAATAGGAAAAGGAGTACGTCAGGTCGTATATTGTCATCCTGCTTATTTAACTTCTATGCAAAGTACATCATGAGAAACGCTGGGCTGGAAGAAACACAAGCTGGAATCAAGATTGCTGGGAGAAATCTCAATCACCTCAGATATGCAGATGACACCACCCTTATGGCAGAAAGTGAAGAGGAGCTAAAAAGCCTCTTGATGAAAGTGAAAGAGGAGAGTGAAAAAGTTGGCTGGTCCCTCCCTGATGCTGGGAGGGACTGGGGGCAGGAGGAGAAGGGGACGACCGAGGATGTGATTCCTGGATGGCATCACGGACTCGATGGACGTGAGTCTGAGTGAGCTCTGGGAGTTGGTGATGAACAGGGAGGCCTGGCATGCTGCGATTCCTGGGGTCGCAAGGAGTCGGACACGACTGAGAGGCTGAACTGGCTCCTCTCTCAGTGAGATTTCCCAGGCAAGAAAGCGAACTGGTTGCCATTTCCTTCTCCAGAGGATCGTCCCGACCCAGCGACTGGGCATAAAGAAGTTGCACCCACGTCTCCTGCGCTGGCAGTGGGTTCGTTACTCCTGAGTCGGCAGGAAGACCACACTCTTCTGACCCTGCTCACACTGTCTTCCCTAACTCTGAAGTGACAGATATTCAGTACATGATATTAAAGAGCAAAGTAGAACTGAGAAAATACAAGCCAGTCACACTGCTCTGTCACACATACAGATTCCATCATGTATATACAACTCCATTAACATTTTGATGTGTTTCCTCAAGCTGTTTTTTTCTCTAAGTACAATAAAAAATTATGCAAAATTTGGACTGTACTATATATTTCTCCTTTTTTACATAAAAAATGTTATCACAGTCATTTATCGGTAATATTTCCCTCATGTCATTAATTACTCTTTGAAAAAATAATTTTTAGTGACCTTTGAGAAAAGTTATGACCAACCTAGATAGCATATTTAAAAGCAGAGACATTACTTTGCCAACAAAGGTCCGTCTAGTCAAGGCTATGGTTTTTCCTGTGGTCATGTATGGATGTGAGAGTTGGACTGTGAAGAAGGCTGAATACCAAAGAATTGATGCTTTTGAACTGTGGTGTTGGGAGAAGACTCTTGAGAGTCCCTCGGACTGCAAGGAGATCCAGCCAGTTCATTCTGAAGGACATCAGCCCTGGGATTTCTTTGGAAGGAATGATGCTGAAGCTGAAACTCCAGTACTTCGATTACTTTATGTGAAGAGTTGACTCATTGGAAAAGACTCTGATGCTGGGAAAGATTGAAGGCAGAAGAAGGGGACGACGGAAGATGAGACGGTTGGATGGCATCACTGACTTAATGGACATGGGTTTGGGTGGACTCTGGCAGTTGGTGATGGACAGGGAGGCCTGGTGTGCTGCAGTTCATGGGGTCGCAAAGAGTCAGACAGGACGGAGCGACTGAGCTGAACTGAATGGGCCGTGAGGACCTTATGCTAAATGAAATAAACCAGACATGGAAAGGCAAATACTGTATTATGTGACTTACCTGTGCAGTCTTAGCAGCACCTCCTGTTCCGGATTCACGCAGAGGACAGATCGGTTGCAGGAGGGAGGGGTGAGTGTGTGTGTGAAATGGGTGGACGGGCTCAGAAGACACAAGCCCCCAGTTAGAGAGTGCGTGAGTGGTGGGCGTGAGCTGTGCAGCACGGCGACTGCAGGCAGTGCTCCTGAACTGCGGGCCAGAGCTGCTGAAAGGGCGGATCTGAAAAGCTCTCATCACGAGGGGAAGCCTGCGACTGCGAGCGGTGATGGGCGCTGAGCAGCCTTACGGTGGCGACCGTTGTGCAGCGTCGTGATGCTGTGTGCTAGTCGGCAACTATTTCTCAACCTGAAACGCAACAAAGTGAACGCGGACCCCTGAGGCGCGCAGTCACAGCGTGAGACTTCTGTGGCGTGTCCCTCCTCCCCAGGCACCCACCCCAGGAGTGTCGGAGCCGCAGAGGAAGGCGCCTGCCCTCCCCACTGTGGGTGTTGAGCCGTGAGCTGGGTCTGCGCTGGGGGGGATGGGAGATGCGTCAGACTGCATGAGGGAATCTTCCCAAAACGTGACTGCTGTGTCCCTAGCACCTCAACTGAAAGCGTGCACTGAATTAGCTCACAGGGGCTTCCCTGGTGGCTCAGCTGGTGAAGAATCCACCTGCAACGTGGGAGACCTGGGTTGGGAAGATGCCCCAGAGAAGGGAAAGGCTACCCACTCCAGTGTTTGTGCTTGGAGTATCCCATGGACTGGATGGTCCACAGGGTCGCAGAGTCGGACACGACTGAGCGGCTTTCACCTTCACTCCCTTTGTTGAATTATTAAAGTAAGTAAGCAAGTGTGAGTTGCTCAGTCATGCCTGACTCTTTGTGACCCCATGGACTGCAGCCCACCAGGCTCCTGTGTTCATGAGATTTTCCAGGCAAGGATATTGGAGTGGGTTGCCATTTCCTTCTCCAGGGGAATCTTCCTAATCCAGAGATCAAACCCAGGTCTCCTGTACTGCAGGCAGATTCTTTACCAACTGAGCTACAAGGGAAGCCTCGAATTATTAAAGAAAGCCTTGAAATCACTGGAAAAATAAAATCTGCCTTCTTTAATCCACCATGTTTTCAGCGCTTGGCACTGTGAGAGCCTGAGCACGCTGTTCTCCATCTGGACACTCCGGGCCTCGATTGTCGCATCTGTGAAGTGGGTTTACAATCCCTGCGTCCTCAGGATGGAAGGCGCGAGGCGGACCCGGTCCTGGGCGCGGGCTGGGGGTGCTCCCTCTCTGTGGGAGTCGTGGCCCTGGCACTAGGGGCCGTCCCAGAGCAATCGCTGCATCATCCGTCTTGCTGCAAAACCGGGACCCTGAGGAGTCTGCAGGCGTTTCCTGCTTGTGGACTTCCGGACTGACTCCTCAGAGGGGATATTACCGTTACTGTCTAACCCTCTGGTCGCTTCTCCCACCTTGCCTGCTTTTCAGCCAAGGTCTTCTTTCTCAAGCAGGCCCTGGGACTCCCACACCCCTGCCCTGACTCACACTTCCACCTCTGCCGCTAGCTGCTAACTCCTCCTCACCCTTCAGAAGTCAAGAGAAAGTGCTAGCTGCTCAGGCGTGTCTGACTCTTTGTGCCCGTGGACTGCAGCCCGCCAGACTCCTCTGTCCATGGGATCCTCCAAGAACACTGCGGTGGGTTGCCGCGCGCTTCTCCAGGGGATCCTCCCGACCCAGGGATGGAACCCCCGTCTCCGCGCAGGCAGACTCTTCGCCTTCTGAGCCACACAGCCTTCCAGACCCACTCAAATGCCATCTGTCAGTGATGCGTCTCCTAATCCCCTGCCCCACCCCAGCCCGCTCCAGAAGTTGTGCCCCCGCCCCCTTCTCAGCGCCTTTTCACTCACTGACTTAAGGGGGTGATGCCTGTCTCATCCCCTTTCCGACCCTGGAAGCTCACAGAGCAGGGGCCATTTCTGCTTTGGTTCTGTGTCCTGGGAGCTGCATCTGACTCAGGCTTGTCTGTGTGGGCGTGTGGGAGGAGTGCAAGGGACTTCCCAGAAAACGGGGCTGAGGTCACGGAGGCAGGTCCTGAGCCAGGAGCCCCACAGTCCCGCGCCTGGGCCGACGCCACCTCCATCACAGTCGGCCGGGCTCTGCCTGCATCACGCCAGTGTCACCCACCAGCGCGTACCCACCCACTCCACTGGCCGGCTTCCCCGACTCCCGAGAGAAATCCGCTGCACCCCAGGGAAGGCCCCGTGGAGGTAAGATTAGCTGCAATTTGTTAACAAGCATGTTCACCAAATGTCAAAACTCGGCGTCCTCTGCCTCCACAAAGCCTTTGTGAGAGAGCACGGTCCCGGGAGAGATGCAGCCAGCGTCTCCCCGGGGTTTGCACAGCTTCCAGCATGTCCCCAGCGGAGATGCAGCCAGCTGCCAGCAGGATTCCGGCCAAGCGCCACCAGCGGGGGACTGCCTGGCGCATGGAGTCCGATCCGCAGTACTAACGGTGCTAACATCACCCGAGTGTGCCCGCTCGCCCCGCGGGGCAGGGGCACGGATGAGAGCCGGTTGTAAAGGAGGCTGACGGCGCCTCCCTGGTGGTCCAGGGTCAGGACTCCATGCTTCTCCTGCAGGGGCCACAGGCAGCACCCTGTCAGGGAACTAAGATCCCGCAAACGAGTGGCCAAAAGCAAACAAACAAGCAACCACAAAGACAGCTGAGAGCTGGGAGAGAGCCTGGCAGGGTGGCGAGAACGCCCTCACAGAGGGCCCGGAGCCAGGCCTGCCAGGGTGTTCTCCTGCCCTCCCAGATGGGTCCTGGGCTCCACGACTGTGAGTGTGCCCACTGGGCTTCAGGTCGTGGGTGTGGAGCCTTTACTGAGCGCCTGCTGTATGCATGGCGCACTGGCTCAGGAGCTGGGGAACCTGGCCCAGCTGTTTATAGGATGACAGCCAGTTTGGCCTGCAGACCTTGTTTCTTCAGCCGTAACGCAGGGACTTCTATTTCGTGACCACTTGTCAGTGTGCCGGGCTCTGCACACAGAGCTTCCCAGCCGTCTCTTATCCAATCCTCACAGCAGTCCTATAACACGTGGCCTACTAACAGCACCATTTTATGGATGGAAAAGAAAAGACGAGGCTTAGAGGCAGTACTAGGTTGGACGGTGTCCCTCCTCCCAAATTTATGTCCTTCTGGGACTCTCAGCATGTGACCTTACTTAGTTATTTGGAGGCAGGGTTATTGGAGATGTAATTAGTCAGGTTGTGTGGATTAATACTGGAATTAGCACTGGGGTAGATGGGCCCTTACTCCAGGATGACTGGCGTCCTTATAAAAAGAGGACTTCTAGCCTTCATAACTGTGAGAGAATATATTTCTGTTGTTTTAAGCCACCTCAGTTCGGTTCAGTTGCCCAGTCGTGTCTGACTCTCTGCGACTCCATGGATGCAGCACGCCAGGCCTCCCTGTGCATCACCAGCTCCCAGAGCTCACTCAGACTCATGCCCATGGAGCCGGTGATGCCATCCAGCTATCCCATCCTCCATAGTAAGCGTATGAGTAATAATACTAGCTACTCCCTGTGTCCAGGGCCTCCTCTATGCTGGGTCTCAGGCTCACAACAATTTAGAAGGTAGGTCTTCTCCCCACTGCTCACAGGTGAGGAAATTAAGGCACAGACAGCTGTGTGATTGGCCAAAGAGACGCAGCAGTGAGAACCAGGGCTCCAGCTCGTGTCTCCTGATCCTGAGAAAACGGTGACAACAGATGCTCAGAGTTTGAGCCGGTGGAGGGGCCCCACTTCCAGCCCCCTTGCCACTGCTCCTTGGGGCCCCAAGTCATGGCCCCATCAGTGCTGTCTGGGCGGGGCTCTGGCTCCCTAGGGAGCTTGTGGCTGGGGGCCCACAAGGGTCCCGGGAAGGTGTGGCAGACCCTGCATCTGCCCACCCGTCCATCTAGCCTACCATCCACCTGTCCACCCGTCCATCCATCCACCTGTCCATGCACTTATCCGCCCAGCCAGCCATCTCACGTATGTTTATGGAGCACGAGCTGTTATCTTAAGGTGTGAATTATGGGAGTGGGTCTAGTAAGGGATTTACAACCTCCAGACATTCTTTTGATTCACTGTAATAACTAATTAAGAGTATATAACTCCATTGCTAACACTGGTAAGGGGGCGCTCTTTCTGCCCCTTCTGATGTCTATGTCTGAAGCCTTCTCTATCTCCTTTATACTTTAATAAAACTCTATTACACAACAGCTCTGAGCAATCAAGCTCTTCTCTGGCCTAGACTGAATTCTTCTCTTCTGGAGGCCAAGAATCCCCGCATCTTTTGTGGTTCAGCAACAACCTTTCAGTTGGATGGCATCGCTGACTCAAAGGACATGAGTGTGAGCAAACTCTAGGAGATAGTAAAAGACAGGGAGGCTTGGCGTGCTGCAGTCTATGGGGTTGCAAAGAGTCAGACACAACTGAGCGACTGAACAACAGCAAGGCGCTCGGCACAGCAAGAACTCAGCAGAGAGGGCGTCAGTGGGAAAGGCGGAGTGTGCAGGAGGGAAGCGGTGGTGACTGAGCCCAGTCTTAAAGCGACCCGCTCTAATGCAGAGCCAAGAGAGCCGGTTCTGATGCTGGCACCAGTCTGACTGCGCTGATGGATGTTCCATGTGGAGTGGGGTCAGAGGCTGCATAAAACAGGGGCTGGGCCTCCACCAAGCTCAGGGGACAGGCTGTAGGAGCTGGTTTGTGGCCAGCATGTCTGCAGACGGCCCTGGCTGTCGAGTGGTTGAGACTTGGGCTTTCAAAGCAGGGGGCACGGGTTCAATCCCCAGGTGGGGAGCTGAGGCCCCACACGCTCCATGGTCAAAAACTCTAAAACAGAAGCAATTTTGTAACAAATTTGATAAAGACTTTAAAAAGTCATCCACAACAAAAACATCTTAAGGGGCTTCCCTGGTGGCTCAGCAGTAAAGAACACGGCCGCCAGTGCAGGAGACGTGGGTTCAAGCCCTGGTCCAGGAAGGTCCCTCATGCTGCGGGGCAACTGAGCCCTGACCCCTGCGTCGAGAGCCTTGGCTCCACAAGAGAAGCCTCCGCAGCGAGAGACCCGAGCACCACTAGAGAGAGGCCCCGGCTCACCACAGGCAGAGAAAGCCCCCGCGGCAAGGAAGACACGTCACATCTAACAAGCAAATAAAGGTATTTTTTAAAGTCTTTTAAGAAAGAAAGACATGTCTATACGTAGGGTGGAATTTGGTCTAAGACTTGAAAAAAGAAAGTGAAAGTGAAGTCGCTCAGTTGTGTCTGACTCCTTGCAACCCATGGACTGTAGCCCACCAGGCACCTCCGTCCATGGGATTTTCCAGGCAACAGCACTGGAGTGGGCTGCCGTTACTTTCATCTTGTCCTAGCAGCAGAGTTTGGAGGGGATTGCAAACTCTCTTTCCCCTCAAAGTTTTTGGTGGTCTCCATCATCTAGCACAGAGAAAGTAAGAATTGGGAGTGACCAGTGGCTCAGGCCAGGCTTCACAGAGGGCGCTAGTGGTACAGAACCCGCCTGCTAACGCAGGAGACATAAGAGACGTGGGTTTGATCCCTGGGTCGGGAAGACCCCCTGGAGGAGGGCATGGCAACCCACTCCAGTATTCTTGCCTGGAGAATCCCCTGGACAGAGGAGCCTGGCGGGCTACAGTCCACAGGGCTGCAAAGAGTCGGACACGCCTGAAGTGGCTTAGCAAAGCACAGCACAGTGACTCAGGTCAGGTCATAGGAGGCACCAGAAATGGACTTTTGGAGTGAGGACCAGGAAATTAAGAAAACTGGAGAAGTAAAGAGTCACAGGGGCTCACTCAGGTAGGACAGCGGAGACGCCAGGGCGGAAAGACTGTAACGTCCGCAGGCCACTCTCTTCATCTCCGGGGAAGCTGCAGCCAAAGACGGCTCAGCGCCTGGAGGGCCCGCAAGCATCGAGACTAGAGGTGACCGTCGGGGCTGCCCTGCACGGAGCTGACAGGCTCACTCGGAGGGTTCCCTGCTGGCCCAACGGTAAGACTCTGAGCTCCCAGAGCAGGGGGCGTGGGCTTGATCCCTGGTCGGGGAGCTGGATCCCACGTGTTGCCGCTGAGACCCAGTGCATCTAATTTAAAAAGGATGTCGGCTCAGAAACGTATCAAGTGACTTAATTACGGCTGTCTGGTGAGTAGCATGCACTATACTGAGGGTTCTGATTGAGGATTGCTCCAAGTAAGGCTTTGAAAATGGTGCTGATAGAGTAATGTTTTTTAAGTTTTTCTCTGAGAGCCTCCGAGTAAGAGGCCATTCCTGGAGATGAAGAACAATTGTACCCGTGCCCTCAGCACAGAGAATAGATCCTGGGAACATTCCACAGAAGAAGCTGACTGCCTCACACATGGGGCTTCAAACCATGTTAGGGGGCAACGCTCCAACACCTACTGCTAATCTGAGAAAAAAGCAAAATGAAACAGCAAAATGAAAAATAAATGAAAGAGGAAGTGATCTGGATCAAAAAACAAATAGACAATTGTAACTGGTTATTCCCGCCTCCCAACAAATTAGAGAAAGAAATGAAAGAAAGAGCTTTGACCACACTATATAATTGTACCCTTCTCAGCAATAACTCAAAAAAAATTCTTCTCCTTTGTGAAGCTAATTGGAGATATTTATTAGATTCAACAATATGCCCTTTTCACACTGAAGGTGCATAATTCAAAAGAGGAGGACAGTGAAGAAAAGGAAATACGGTAATTCCTCATACATGGTGAGCACAATTGGTACTTTCCAGAATAATCCACGAGAGGGTGAGGTGAGGCAGGGAGGCGTAGATGGGGTGCCCCAGATAAACAGAGCCAACAGGAGATAGACGATGGACAAGGCGTAGAGAGGGGATAGAGATATGTGTGCTGGGCGCTCAGTCACGCCCCCGTGGACTGTAGCCCAGCAGGCTCCTCTGTCCTTGGGGTTCTTCAGGCAGGAATACTGGAGTGGGTACCTATTCCTGTCTCCAGGGAATCTTCCCTAACCAGGGATCGAACCTGGGTCTCCTGTATTGATCTCCCGTCTGCAAGCTGGACATGTAGGAGAGCTGGTGGTGTAGTTCAAAGGCCTGATAACCAGGCATCTGGAGGCCCAGTCAAGCTGACACATAAAATTACCTGTCACAAAGGAGAGAGGGGAGGGAGAATCCGAAAGAATGGTGCCTGTGTGCTTGTGAGGACCCACCTGGCAGGAGCCACACTGGCGCTCAAGGCCCCTATGGAGCTATTTTTAAAAATCACGAAGAATCCCAGAGCCAGTGATGACCGCCAAGGCCACAGCTCCCCTGGAATTCGCAGCAGTCTTGGGAGAAGGGAGGGGAGGGCTTTGAAATGATCTTACCCAGCTCTTTGGAGGCAGGGTAACCCACCTTATACCCATTTCAGCATCAGACGCCAGTCCTCTAAGTTCCAAAATGAAGCAGGGCAAAGGTTAACTCAATTCTGCGTAGAGAATGCACTCATCATAGCAAGACAGGAGATGACTTTACACACGGACATCACCAAATGGTCAATACCCAAGGGGCAATTTCCATCCTATGGACTAAGGTCTGAAGTCTGTAGGTCTCCTGAGACTGGGCTGGGCCTTACTCACCTTTCTGCCTCTAATGCCCAGGGCAACCCCTGACCAGTGGTAGAGGCTCAGTCTTTGCTAAATGAACGGATGACTGAATGAACAGAGCCGCAGCTTTGGCCTTAAAATGCCATAAATGCTAGAGTAAAGCCGGTCACTCCCCTTAGACTCTCTTTCAGCTTTAGTAACTCACCCTCAGTAATTTAAAGCTCGTTTAGAGGCCTCTCTTGGGAGTGTGAGCTAGGCGAGGCAGTGCAGAACGGCTGGCGAAGCAGGCCCAGTGGTAGCTGAAAAAGAGCCAGCCGTCAGCACGACTCTCAAAGAGGAGGGAGATTGTAACATGTCAAGAACAGAGTCAGAGCTGGTTCCTTTAGGTGCTTACTCTGAGCCAGGCACTTCTGGTCATTTTATAGACATTAAATCTTTTAAGCTGTGCAACTTAGCTGTAAGATTGGCATAATTATTCTGTTTCACTGAAGGGGAAGCTGAAAGCCAGGAGAATTAATGAACTTGCCAGTATTCAAATAGAAATCTGATTTTCCCACTACATGTTACTGAATACTGCAAAGAGTCGGACACGCCTGAAGTGGCTTAGCAAAGCACAGCACAGTGACTCAGGTCAGGTCATAGGAGGCACCAGAAATGGACTTTTGGAGTGAGGACCAGGAAATTAAGAAAACTGGAGAAGTAAAGAGTCACAGGGGCTCACTCAGGTAGGACAGCGGAGACGCCAGGGCGGAAAGACTGTAACGTCCGCAGGCCACTCTCTTCATCTCCGGGGAAGCTGCAGCCAAAGACGGCTCAGCGCCTGGAGGGCCCGCAAGCATCGAGACTAGAGGTGACCGTCGGGGCTGCCCTGCACGGAGCTGACAGGCTCACTCGGAGGGTTCCCTGCTGGCCCAACGGTAAGACTCTGAGCTCCCAGAGCAGGGGGCGTGGGCTTGATCCCTGGTCGGGGAGCTGGATCCCACGTGTTGCCGCTGAGACCCAGTGCATCTAATTTAAAAAGGATGTCGGCTCAGAAACGTATCAAGTGACTTAATTACGGCTGTCTGGTGAGTAGCATGCACTATACTGAGGGTTCTGATTGAGGATTGCTCCAAGTAAGGCTTTGAAAATGGTGCTGATAGAGTAATGTTTTTTAAGTTTTTCTCTGAGAGCCTCCGAGTAAGAGGCCATTCCTGGAGATGAAGAACAATTGTACCCGTGCCCTCAGCACAGAGAATAGATCCTGGGAACATTCCACAGAAGAAGCTGACTGCCTCACACATGGGGCTTCAAACCATGTTAGGGGGCAACGCTCCAACACCTACTGCTAATCTGAGAAAAAAGCAAAATGAAACAGCAAAATGAAAAATAAATGAAAGAGGAAGTGATCTGGATCAAAAAACAAATAGACAATTGTAACTGGTTATTCCCGCCTCCCAACAAATTAGAGAAAGAAATGAAAGAAAGAGCTTTGACCACACTATATAATTGTACCCTTCTCAGCAATAACTCAAAAAAAATTCTTCTCCTTTGTGAAGCTAATTGGAGATATTTATTAGATTCAACAATATGCCCTTTTCACACTGAAGGTGCATAATTCAAAAGAGGAGGACAGTGAAGAAAAGGAAATACGGTAATTCCTCATACATGGTGAGCACAATTGGTACTTTCCAGAATAATCCACGAGAGGGTGAGGTGAGGCAGGGAGGCGTAGATGGGGTGCCCCAGATAAACAGAGCCAACAGGAGATAGACGATGGACAAGGCGTAGAGAGGGGATAGAGATATGTGTGCTGGGCGCTCAGTCACGCCCCCGTGGACTGTAGCCCAGCAGGCTCCTCTGTCCTTGGGGTTCTTCAGGCAGGAATACTGGAGTGGGTACCTATTCCTGTCTCCAGGGAATCTTCCCTAACCAGGGATCGAACCTGGGTCTCCTGTATTGATCTCCCGTCTGCAAGCTGGACATGTAGGAGAGCTGGTGGTGTAGTTCAAAGGCCTGATAACCAGGCATCTGGAGGCCCAGTCAAGCTGACACATAAAATTACCTGTCACAAAGGAGAGAGGGGAGGGAGAATCCGAAAGAATGGTGCCTGTGTGCTTGTGAGGACCCACCTGGCAGGAGCCACACTGGCGCTCAAGGCCCCTATGGAGCTATTTTTAAAAATCACGAAGAATCCCAGAGCCAGTGATGACCGCCAAGGCCACAGCTCCCCTGGAATTCGCAGCAGTCTTGGGAGAAGGGAGGGGAGGGCTTTGAAATGATCTTACCCAGCTCTTTGGAGGCAGGGTAACCCACCTTATACCCATTTCAGCATCAGACGCCAGTCCTCTAAGTTCCAAAATGAAGCAGGGCAAAGGTTAACTCAATTCTGCGTAGAGAATGCACTCATCATAGCAAGACAGGAGATGACTTTACACACGGACATCACCAAATGGTCAATACCCAAGGGGCAATTTCCATCCTATGGACTAAGGTCTGAAGTCTGTAGGTCTCCTGAGACTGGGCTGGGCCTTACTCACCTTTCTGCCTCTAATGCCCAGGGCAACCCCTGACCAGTGGTAGAGGCTCAGTCTTTGCTAAATGAACGGATGACTGAATGAACAGAGCCGCAGCTTTGGCCTTAAAATGCCATAAATGCTAGAGTAAAGCCGGTCACTCCCCTTAGACTCTCTTTCAGCTTTAGTAACTCACCCTCAGTAATTTAAAGCTCGTTTAGAGGCCTCTCTTGGGAGTGTGAGCTAGGCGAGGCAGTGCAGAACGGCTGGCGAAGCAGGCCCAGTGGTAGCTGAAAAAGAGCCAGCCGTCAGCACGACTCTCAAAGAGGAGGGAGATTGTAACATGTCAAGAACAGAGTCAGAGCTGGTTCCTTTAGGTGCTTACTCTGAGCCAGGCACTTCTGGTCATTTTATAGACATTAAATCTTTTAAGCTGTGCAACTTAGCTGTAAGATTGGCATAATTATTCTGTTTCACTGAAGGGGAAGCTGAAAGCCAGGAGAATTAATGAACTTGCCAGTATTCAAATAGAAATCTGATTTTCCCACTACATGTTACTGAATTGATTTTGTTTTCTATTTTAATTATTGAATATTTTAAAGCAATAGATAACCGCCAGGAAGCAATCAAGAGTCAGCCACAGCAAAACACAGAATTACTTACTATGAGCATCTTAAGTCCATGTGTTTCCAAGTTTACATCTGAACAAAATTTCAGACATCTTTGTAGGCATCAGAATATGGTAAATAAATAGATAGGTAGATAGCTGTAGAAATAAAAGCTATTGAAAAATGGGATAAATCTGTATATGACATTTAGAAAGCTAATTACATTTTTACTTGAATTTTGTAGGAAAAATAACTGACAAAGAATAGAAGAAATCATTACATTTCAAATAAATGTTTCTTTTTCAAGAGGTATTTGTCAAAAGATCCTTGTAAAATTAAGCAACAAAAAGTATTGAGGTTGAAAGAATGACCTCCCTCTCTTCCTTCCTTCCTCCCCCGCCTCCCTCTCTTTTCTCCTTTTAAAACTAGATGTTTCTCTCATTGCTCTGGATACAGTGTCCAGTAATATGTTGAACAGAAGTGGCTGAAGTGGGCATTCTTGTCTTGTTCTTGATTTTAGAGTAGCAGTGCTTAGTCCTTCATCACCGAGTATGATACGCGCTGTGGGTTTTTCATATTTGGCCTTTATTATGTGGAGCTACTGTGGTGTTGGAGAAGACTCTTGAGAGTCCCTTGGACTGCAAGGAGATCCATTCTGAAGATCAGCCTTGGGATTTCTTTGGAAGGACTGATGCTAAAGCTGAAACTCCAGTACTTTGGCCACCTCATGCGAAGAGTTGACTCATTGGAAAAGACTCTGATGCTGGGAGGGATTGGGGGCAGGAGGAGAAGGGGACGACCGAGGATGAGATGGCTGGATGGCATCACGAACTCGATGGACGTGAGTCTGAGTGAGCTCCGGGAGTTGGTGATGGACAGGGAGGCCTGGCGTGCTGCGATTCATGGGGTCGAAAGGAGTTGGATGTGACTGAGCGACTGAACTGAACTGAACTGAGTTTCCTTATATTCCTAGCTTGTTGAATGCTTTTCTTATGAAACAATGTTGCATTTTGTCAAACACTTTTTCTGCATCGCAGGTGAGCGCGTGTTTTTCTCCCTTTCATTCTGCTGATGTGGTGTGTTGTGTTGGTTGCTTTTCATGTGTTGGATCGTCCTTGCACTACTGGAATAAATTCTGCTGTTTCATGGCGCATAACCCTTTCCAGATGCTGTTGAGTGCAGCTTGCTAGTTTTTCTGAGGACTTCCACGCTGCTGCTCATCAGGGATGTCACGCTATAGTCCTCTTGTCCTGCTCTTGCTTAGGTTTTGGTGTCTGAGTGACGCAGTGTCATGCAGTGAGTTGAGAGTGGTGCCTCTGCTTCAGTTTTGGGAATTGACATTATTTTAAAATGTTCAGAAGAGTCCACGAGGGGGGTCATCTGGTCCAGGGCTTTTCTTTGTTGGGAGGTTTTTGAGTATGCATTCAATCTCTATGTAGACTTTCTATTTCTTTGTGATTCAGTCTTGGTAAATTGCATGGTTCTAGACAGTTCTACATTTCACCTGGTGCCGGGGTCCAGCCCCGATGGATCCAGGGAATTTGAAGGGTGGATGGCGTTGGTGAGGAAAGACTTATTTATTTATTAATATAGAAATATAAGATTAGATTAGGAAGAAATAGTGTAGTAGGAAAATTAAGTGGAGAAAGAAGGCTGAATAACTTGGTTTATGGGGGAGGCCAATAAAGTTCCAGACAAGGAGCTTGCACCATCTACGTGGGGCCACCGGTGCCTGCCTGAATCTCTAAGGGTGCCCCACCTTAGGCTCCCTTTTGTGCGGGTCTTAAAAGCTGGGACAAGTAAGTAGACTTGGTGAGCCGCCCACTCCAGATGGGAATTCAGCCTGAAATTAGAGTAAGGAGGAGAGGGAGAGAGAGGGAGGAAAAGAGAGAGAGAGAGACACGGGGGGGAGCCAGCTTCCCAAGAAACTAGGCAGAGAGACGAGTCCGAGAAACTGGTCCAGTCTCTATTGTTCAGAAGGCCTTTTATGCTTTTGATAAAACATGGAGATCAATGGGTAACACAAAGTTATGCAGCGTTAGCAGCCCAGACTCATCAAAAGCAGGCTTTTTTCTCTGCATATCTAATTGTATACACAAGTCTTAGGTAATTACATCATCTTCCGGCCAAAAAGGGCCAATTAACACTTTACAGCCTTTTTCTGATAAGGGTTTGTCAACCAGAAGACTTATTTGTGTTGATCTTCCCAAAGTCTGGCATCACTCTCAGAAAAGCACTAAATAAAGTTACATTCTTACACAGCAAAGATACAGCAACTTATAACAAGTAAAGGGAGTACAGTGATTTACAACAAAAGAGAAGCAATTAACTCAAACGTCTAGTGTTGCTAACATCAAAACTACGATATATCTTTTTCTACATGCTGATTACATTGATTAACATCCTCCCAGATGCCTAAAAGATAAAGAATATGGAGGCCTGGCAGCAATCCTTGAGTCGACAGTGAAAACCCGTCACCAATATGATTTTTAACTCTTTAGAAAAGGCTCTGTATCTTAAGGATGCTTTTAAGCTTTGTGCCTCTCGTGGTTGGGGGGCTGTAAGCAATTCACAAGCTGTAAGAAGTCTGGGAAACCTGTTAGGCAAGCAAAAGAGCTATCAGAGGGGGTTTAACTGAAACATCCCTTTCAAATGCAGAAGACTAAAGCCTTGATTTGACTTTTCCCCAGAGAATATCAGAAGAGTGGAAAAGCAGAGTACAGAGGCCGGCAGATTCTTATTTTGGGGGGAGGGGGTGGCTGCTCAGGAAATACCAGAGGGAACCCCTGAAGCTTGATCACATCCTTGCGTATGCCAGGCTTCCTTCCGCATGACCTTGTCATGGGCAGGATTCGTCACACTGGCTCCCGGCAACCTGGGTTATCCAATCTGTTACACAAGTGCTCTAGTATTCTCTTATAATCTTATCTCTGTAAAATCAATAGTAATGCTCCCAGTTTCATTTTTAAATCTTAGTTATTTGAGTCTTCTCTCATTTATTCTTAGTCAACCTAGCTAAATGTTTGTCAGTTTTTAAAATCTTTTTTGAAGAGCACTTTCTTGGTTTTGTTTATTTTTTCCTATTGTTGTGTTATCTATTTTATTTAGCTGTTATTTCCTTCCTCTGCTAACCTTGGATTTACTTTGTTCATCTTCTAATACCTTGAGGTGCAAAATTAGGTTGTGGGTTTGAGATCTTGCTTCTCTTTAATGTAATCATTTGTAGCTATAAATGTTCCTCTTCCTGCAGCTTCTGCCACATTCCAAGACTTTTTGTATGCTGTGCTTTCATTACTGTTTGTCTCAAGATGTTTGCTAATTTCCCTTGTGATATCTTCTTGGACTTATTGTCTGTATGAGTTATTTACTGCACACAGATTTTGGAATTTTCTCCTTCTGCTGTTGGTTTCTAGTTTCATTCTGTTGTAACTGGAAAAGACGCTCAGTGTGATGTCAACTTTCTACTAAGACTTATTTTGTGGCCTAACATGTGGTGCATCCTGGAGACTGGCCCATGTGCACTTGAAAGAACTGTGTGCTCTGCTGTTGTTTGGCGGAGTGTTCTGTATAAACGTTGGGATTACCCTGTTCTGTAACTAACTTAGCAGTCTTATCCCAGCACCCTCCTTCCACTGTGTGTGTGCATACATAGCATGATGCCTCTCCGATCGTCCTTTGAACGATTTGTCATCTCGCATTTTTATTTCCTGTTTGTTCCTTCACTGAGTTAAAGCTATCTTCTATTTAAAAATCTATTTTTGCTCACTGTACATTTGAGGATTATTGCTTTAATTTTTTTGAAAATTGTGGTTTGACGTGTGGCTCCAAGAAAGAAGAGCCCATTCGGCAGCCACACTTCAGGAGGCCAGGATGACTGTCTAATCAGACCCTCCTACTCATGGTCTTCTCTCAAGGCTGACTGAGGGAACAAACCACCTCTCCCCTGAGCCACGCTAAAAATTTCAAAACAAATCTTACAAAATATAGCTCAGGGAAAATAAAAAATACACAGACACACAGAATTTATATGGCAATTTATACAGCATAAACAGTACTTCAGGCAAGCCTTTCTTGTAACAACCATGGAAGCTACTGAATAATACTCATGAGCAAGCATCATCCAAGACCCACTGAGCCAGAAGCCCGGGAGAGAGGGACGGGCACAATGTATTGTTCACAGTTCTCAAGTGACGCGAGTGAACAATGAGAGAAGAGGGTGCCTGCTGAAGGAAAAAGACTGGAAAGGGATCTACAGATGGCAGCCTCCACCTTCGGAGGAGGACAGAATCGTCCCTTCCTCAGGCTCAGCTGATCTAGGTAAGAGAAGGATCCAAGGCTCTCGCCTTGGGGCTCCCCCTCACGGGTCACTTGGAGATGGGAACCACCCTGGCGACTGGAGCAGGGAAGACTGGACACAGAGAGTGGTTGCCTGGGGAAAGACGTCGACTGTATGAAGGGAGGAGCAGAATCTTAGGGGTGCAGATGCAGCTGTGCCCCATGGGGGGCAGAAAGCAGCTACCAGCTGCCCCTTGAGTGGATGGAAAGTGGCAGGGAGGGGGGGGGCGCAGACACTCAGAGGACTGCTGCCCCTCCCTCGGAGCTGAGAGCATCCTCTCTGAAGCCCGACAGGAAGGGATTTCAGGGCTCAGGAGAATTTCTAATTTTCTTCTGCTTTAGGCTCTGAGGGATTTAGTGGATGTGATGATGGTTAACTTTATGTCAACTTGGTTTGGGCAAGGTACTCAAATATTTGGTCAAACACCAGTCTGGATGTTGCTATGGAGGTATTTTGAGATGAGGTGAACATTTAAATTGGTAGACCTTGAGTCAAGCCAGTGATCTTTCAAAATGTGGGTGAGCCTCCTCCAATCAGTTGCAGACATCAACAGGAAGGACTGAGGTCCCTGGAGGAGGAGAGCGTTCAGCCTGGGACTCTCTTTGGACTGGAGCCACACTGTCAGCCCTTCTGGGCCCGGCATGCTGGCCTGCCCTGCAGACTTGGACGAGCCAGCCTCCACATTTGCATGGCCAGCCCCTCAAAACGGATCCCTGTGTCTGCACAACCTGTAGGCTCTCTTTCTCCGCAGAGCCCCGGCTAACACGAACAGCCCATCCTCCCCAGATGGTGACTCTCACTCAGCGTTCTCCTCTGTCTCACGTCCCTTCTCCAAGAGTAAGAGGTGTTGATGCTGGTTGCTATCTTCCATTCCCAGGAGATCAAGTCTAAGCAATGCATGGAGAATTTAAAGGGTCATTGCAGTTAGTGTAAAACTCCAGAGGACCCAGGATGACCAAGAAGGGAAGGGATTCTAGTAAAGGAAAGAGAGGAGTCAGGGCAGACTCCCCTTCAGTATTAGGCAGTTCAGTTGCTCAGTCCAACTCTTTGCGACCCCATAGACTGCAGCACGCCAGGCCTCCCTGTCCATCACCAACTCCCGGAGTTCACTCAGACTCATGTCCATTGAGTCCATGATGCCATCCAGCCATCTCATCCTCGGTCGTCCCCTTCTCCTGCCCCCAGTCCCTCCGAGCATCAGGGTTTTTTCCAATGAGTCAACTCTTCGCATGAGGTGGAGTACTGGAGTTTCAGCTTTAGCATCATTCCTTCCAAAGAAATACCAGGGCTGATCTCCTTCAGAATGGACTGGTTGGATCTCCTTGCAGTCCAAGGGACTCTCAAGAGTCTTCTCCAACACCACAGTTCAAAAGTATCAATTCTTTGGTGCTCAGCCTTCTTCACAGTCCAACTCTCACATCCATACATGACCACTAGAAAAGCCATAGCCTTGACTAGACAGACCTTTGTTGGCAAAGTGATGTCTGTGCTTTTCAATATGCTATCTAGGTTGGTCATAGCTTTCCTTCCAAGAAGCAAAGTGAAAGTGAAGTCGCTCAGTTGTGTCCGACTCTTTGCGACCCCATGAACTGTAGCCTACCAGGCTCCTCTGTCCATGGGGTTTTCCAGGCAATAGTACTAGAGTGGATTGCCATTTCCTTCTCCATGCCTTCTGCATGGAACTCCCCACTGTGCATGCCCGTTCTCCCAGCCCTTGCTTCCAGCCCACTTTTCCACGCAGACTTCCCTGACTTTCTCAGTCTACACAGACTCTCACTTCTCTCTGGTCATCGTGGAAATGTTTTGGAGGCTTTGTTTTCAACCCTTGGTTACATAATGTGCTTTCAGTGTGTCCCTGAAGTTAGGGGCTCCCTGAGATTTGTGCTGTACCTTCAAAGCAGCTCACTGGGGCGGGTCTTAAGACATGCTAAATATTGAGCTTTCAAGGACCCACGAGAAAGCAGCGATGAATATTTCTGTCGCACGTGGAGAAGCAGATGTGGTGGTGCCCACGTTCACGTATGGGTTAGACAAAGTCAAGAAAGTAAGATGGGGACAGGTGCACCATGCCGGGTTTTCATCATCTCAACAGCCATCAGCCCAGCTGACCTGAATGCACAGTGCTTTGCTGTAATTTACAATCTCGGGTGTTCATGAATCCTTCTCATCAAACGGAGACAGGTCCTTTTCTTCCCCCCACCTCACCCTGCCAGGTGCCAGTTCTGAAATATTAATATGCCAAAGGACTGATGTTTATGGGGAGGACGGATGCATGTTAAAATTGAAAATGCAGATTCCTTAGCCCCACCCACAGAGGTTCTTGTAAGAAAATGCCGCGGGAAGGAAAAGCCACCTCTAGGGACCGTTGGTACAAGGCCTTTATTGGGCAGTCGCTCCTGGGCAGAACTCCCGGAGGCAAGCAAGCGAGGGAACAAAGGGAGTCTGCCAAGCAGGAAAGGGCGCGGGGTGGTTTTATAGCAAGGGCTGATGAACAGGCCAGGTTTTTCCTATACAAGGAAAAAGGCGCGAGCGGCAGCAGTGATTGGTGTTTTGGGGCTTCGTGTAGACGCCTGATTGGGTCGGGATGTGGGGGGTCGGCCCCCGGAAGCCTGGTCTGCTTCCGGTTCCTGCTCGGTTGTTGTCCCGCCTCCGAGGCTTGTACGTGGCACTTTTCCGGGGGCGTGCCTTAGCCAGCCTGTGTGTGCCTCTACCTTTCATCCCGGCCTTTTTGATATAGGACAAGGGGCGCCGAATCTCTCTGGCTACTTCCTGCTGAACGGGGACGACGTGGGGCAGGGGATGACCGGGATGATCGGGGGCATCACTTGACTGGCTGTTAGGCAGTTTCTGGGGCATATGGTGCCGGTCTCTGATACTGCTGCCGTAGCACCATTAACTGAACTGCGTTAGGTCGCCGCTGCAGCCGGCAGATGTCTAGGGTTATAGCTGATAGGCAGTGTAAGATACAGGGCCCATGAAATAAAGACATTGGCCTGAGCCCGAGATGGATCCGGGCATAGGCCTAGTATAGCACCTACCAGGCAGAATGCCCATAACTTGGGGATCCGCCAGGATAACGAACCCAGTTCGAGGGATGAAGAACGCGTTGAATTTTTCATTTTGGTGGTAGTGTAAAGACTAGCGGATCCTGGACAGAATTAAAGGAAAAAGAGCACCGCCCAATCTGGGCTCTCCAAGGGAATAGTACTCTGGAAATATGGTTATTCCGGGATTGGGGAAAGAGGGGCCCGGGTGATGGTCAGTTTAGTCGGTCCAGTAAGGACAGAACGGTAGGGTCTTTTCCCTTCAGGGTCGGGGTCGGGAAAGCCTGGGGGTGCGAGCTTAAGTTGGGTCAGGTGGTACCAGGGCTCGTGTCCCAGGAGTTTGGCTGCCGTAGGAGTGGTAAGGATCACCGTATGGGGTCCCGTCCAGCGGGGCTGCAGTGGGCGAGGATGGAGGACTTTCAGTAGCACCTGGTCCCCCGGGGCCAGAGGTCGGGCTGACCCTTCGTCGTCCGTCGGTTGCGGCAGGACCCGGTCAGCGTGTTCTCTCAACAAAGACCGTAGGAGGGAAAAGAGAGGGAGGTACCCCGCGAGCGGGGGAGCCTCTCCCTCCGGGAGGTAGGTTAGGAGGTAGGGCCTGCCATAGAGCAGCTCAAAGGGAGTCAAACCTGTCTTGGAGTGTGGAGTAGTGCGGATGCGGGTAAGCGCCAGAGGGAGGAGGTCAACCCAGGACAGTCGCAACTCTGAGGCTAGTTTGGTCAAGTGCGTCTTGATGATCCCGTTTATCCGCTCTACTTTGCCCGACGATTGGGGCCGATGAGGGATGTGGAGATGCCAGGTGATGCCCAAGGTCGCCGCTACCTGCTGAGAGATCTGTGAGATGAATGCAGGCCCATTATCAGATTGTAGAGAATTAGGTAACCCAAACCTGGGAATGAGATGGGTTGTCAAAACCTCTGCCACCACCGCCGCAGTTTCTCTGGCGGCGGGGAAGGCCTCGACCCAGCCCGAGAATGTGTCCACTAAGACCAGTAAATAGCGGTGGCTTCGATGCCTGGGCATGTGAGTGAAGTCCATCTGCCAATCTTGTCCAGGCAAGTGTCCTCTCAGCTGATGCGTGGTCTGAGGAGGTCTAAGTCCTCCCTGAGGAGAGGCGGAGGCACATGTCAAGCAAGAACGATGAACATCATATATGGCACTCCTAAGATGCCAGGGGGCAAAAATAGGACTAAGGAAAGAGAGGAGGGCCTTTGGTCCAATGTGCAGAGTGTTATGGATCTGGGATATGATGTCCTTCGCCTGGTGCTCGGGGAGTACCGGCTTGCCATAATATAGTATCCATCCCGATGAATGCTTTTGGGCCCCCTCCTGCATTAGTAATGTCTGGGCTTCCTCATCAGCATATTTGGGTATAAATGCCGACCTTAAGGCCAGCACCGATTCGGGGGCTTGCTGTAAGGCAGTCTGTCGAGCCGTTTGGTCGGCCATATTATTGCCCAAGGCAACTGGATCATGAGCATTTTGATGTCCTTTACAGTGTATGATAGCTACTTCCCTGGGCAAAGACAAGGCATCCAATAATCGGGTAATATGTGAGGCATTGCAAATGGGAGATCCCTTAGTGGTCAGGAAACCCCGTTCTTTCCAAATTGCTGCGTGGGAATGGGCAATCAAGAAAGCATATTTGGAGTCAGTATAAATGTTAGCCCGTTTTCCCTCTGCCAGATGCAAGGCTCTAGTTAAGGCTGTTAGTTCTGCCTTCTGGGAGGTCGTCCCTGGAGCCAGGGGCTGGGCCTCCAAGATTTCTCGGGTGGTTACCACAGCATAGGCCGCCCTCCGAATCCCATCAGAGTCCCGCTTTGAGCTTCCGTCCACGAACAGTGTTAAATCTGGGTTTTGCAAAGGCCTGGCAAACAAATTGTGAGGCGGCTGCATGAGAGACTCAAGGGTCTCAAAACATGAGTGAACTGAAGGTTCTGTAAGGGGAAGAGAAGGTAATGACGAAAGAGGATTTAGTTGGGGAGAACGACTTACAGAAACTTGTGGGTTGTCTAGGAACACCAAATGAAATTGCTGGAGCCTAGAGTCACTGAGATCTGAGAGAAATCTGGAGGCTAAGAGATCAGTTAAGCGATGAGGTGAGAAAATGGTCAGAGGCTGATCGTGGACTAACTTTTTGGCGTCTGCGTATAGTGTGGCCGCTGCCGCTAGTGCTCGCAGACAGGGAAACCATCCCCTAGCCGTGAGGTCCAACTGTTTAGACACATAAGCAATAGGTAGCAGCTCTGGGCCAACTGGTTGTACCAAGGCTCCAAAGGCTATTCCTCCCTTTTCATCAGTGTACAGATGGTGTGGATAATTAGGGTTTGGGAGAAAGAGAGGAGGTGAAGCCAGTAAGGTGGAGCGTAAAGCATGAAAGGCTTGAGTCACTTCAGTGGGGGAAGATAGCGGTCCTGTAGGGGTTTCTTTAGCTGCGGCATACAGAGGCTTGGCCAGGGTGGCATAATTTGGGACCCAGTGCCGAAAGAATCCTGTCAGCCCTAAAAAAGACAATATCTGGTCTCCGTTGGCCGGTGGACAGATAGACCGAAGGAGGCTGCACCTGTCTGCTGTCAGAGCCTTAGTGGTGGGAGTGATTTGGAGACCGAGATAGACAACAGAGGTCTGGGTTAGTTGAGCTTTGGATTTTGAGGCCCTGTAGCCCCGAGAGCCGAGGAAATTAAGGAGGGTCGCAGTATGTTGTCGGGAGGTCTCTTCCGAGGGGCTGCACAGGAGCAAGTCGTCTACGTACTGGATGAGAGAGCTAGGGCGAAGAGAGCACTGAGCCAGATCTCGGGACAGGGCCTGCCCAAAGTAATGGGGGCTGTCTCTGAACCCCTGAGGAAGTACAGTCCACGTGAGCTGGGTGGTCAGCTGAGTGTCTGGATCAGTCCAAGTGAAAGCAAAGAGGAATTGGCAGTCAGAATGAAGTGGGATGGTAAAGAAAGCATCCTTTAGGTCAATGACAGTGAAATGAGAAGTTTGAGGAGGAATGGAGGAGAGGAGGGTATAGGGGTTAGGAACAAGTGGATGGGCGGGGACCACCGCCGCATTAATCAGGCGGAGATCTTGCACCAATCGATAGTCACCAGAAGCTTTTCGAACAGGAAGGATGGGCGTGTTACAAGGGGAGGTAGTGGGGACCAGGAGGCCCTGTTCCTTGAGGCGATCAACGATGGGCTTTAGTCCTTTGAGGTTGTGAACAGACAAGGGAAATTGAGGTCGAGCCGGGAAAGAGGTTGGATCTTTTAGCCGAATGAGGACTGGAGGGTGGTGCCGAGCCACCACCGGGACCCGGGTGTCCCAGACCTCAGAACTAACCGGAGGAATTAGGGGATCCGCGAGTAGCATCAGGAAGGCTCCCGACGTGGGGGCTGATCCTGGAGTCAGGTGAAGGGTGGCTTTTAGCTTAACGAGTATATCTCTCCCCAGAAGTGGGGTTGGGCATGAAGGAATGACCAAAAAGGAGTGAGTGAATATGCAGGAGTCCAACTGACAGGACAGTGGTTGGGTCTGGAGAGGACATGAAGGCTGACCGTCAATTCCCATAACCGAAATCTGGGAAGGATGTAAAATTCCCCCAAAGGAAGGAAGGACCGAATAGGTAGCCCCCGTATCAACCAGAAAGTTGATAGACTTACCCGCTACCTGGAGCGTTACCCTGGGCTCGGCTTGGGTTATTGGGGTCCCCGAGTCTGGGCGGCGTCAGTCCTCGTCGAAGCTCAGCAGCTCCAAAGCCGGAGTAGGGCAGGAAGTCTCCTTGGGGCGCTCTGGTCCCCGGCCCCTGGAGGTCGGGGTCCGAGAGGCCTGGGGACAGTCACTGGCCCAATGTCCTCGTTGCTTGCATAACGGACACGGCTTGGATGGAGGGCGCGGGTTGGGGCATGCCTTGGCCCAATGCCCTTCTTGGCCGCATTTGAAGCAGGCCCCCGGAGGGGGTTTCTGGGACCCCGAGCCCATAGCCGGCCGCAGGGCCGCCACCAAGGCCTGGGTCTGCTGGTTTAGGAGGCTTGCCTGGAATTCGGTCTTCTGTTTAAGCCTTGCCTTACGGCTGGCTTCAGCTGCCTCTTCGCGGGCATTATAAACCTTAAAGGCCATTTTTACCAGATCTCGGATAGGGGTCTGAGGGCCATCCTCGGCCTTGGCCAGTTTTTTCCGGATATCAGGGGCAGACTGAGAAATGAAACGGCTGGCCAAGGTGGCTGCCCCGACAGGAGATTCAGGGGACAACCTGGTGTATTGAATGAGGGCCTCAGTAAGCCGACTGAGGAACATGGCTGGGTTTTCCTCGGGCCCCTGAGTCACCTCGTCCAGTTTGAGAAAGTTCACAACTTTGTGTGAGGATGCCTCCATTCCATCTAAGAGGCATTCTATCATATAACGTACTCGTTGCTGGCCACCCTCCCCCTCCTGATAATTCCAACCAGGATCAATGTCAGGAACCGCCTGAGCCCCTGGGGGGCGCTCGGGAGAAGGATTAGCAATGTGTCTCTGATCAGCCTGAGCTTTGGCTGCCGTCCAAATGGCCTGCCTCTCTTCGGGAGTGGTGGTGGATCCTAAAATTACATAAATGTCCTGCCAGGTCAAAGCATAGGCACGAGTTAGGCCCGTGAACTGTTTAATGTACTGAGTAGGGTTGGAAGAGAAGGATCCCAGTTTGGCTTCAATCTGTGCCAGGTCCTGAAGGGAAAAGGGAACATGGACCTGGGCTAGGCCCTCAGCTCCGGCCACTTGCCGCAGAGGAAATAGCGAAGCCGGGGCCAAGGAAGCAGGGACGGAGGGAGGAGGTTCCTGTAGACTGCTGTGAGAGCGAGTGTGAGAGCTGACCGGGGAAGGGAGCGGGGTTACCGAGGGGAGAGGAGGATAAAGAACAGGACCAGGCGTTGTCGGGGTCAGATCCAGGGGTGTAATCTTCGGAGCAGACGTGGAAGCCGGGGGGGTTGGGGGCGAAGTAGGAGGAGCGGAAGGGGCGGAGACTGAAGCCGTAGAAGACGCATACGAGGGAGGAGCAGTCAGCTCTTCCGGGGGAATAGTGAAAGCAGAAGACTCGGGAGAAGAAGGGAGGGGCTTGGCCTGAGGAGGAGGAGTCGGAGGAGCCATAGTTAAGAGGATCTGGCTGGGAGGACATGCAGTGCATAGGGTGGGACGGGAACGCAATGCCCAAAAGGCCTGGACATAGGGGACCTCAGACCATTTTCCCGTTCTCCGGCAGTAATTATCCAAATCACGGAGGACGTTAAAGTCTAATGTCCCTGTGGCCGGCCATTGTGAACCATTATCCAGAGAATATTGAGGCCAGGCCTGAGAGCACAAAAAAGTAAGCTGTTTAGGGCGGATATACCCTTCCAGTCTTAGGGTCCGCAAATTAGCCAATAGGCATTCCAAAGGAGTTGAATATTGGGGTTCGGGTTTGGAGGCTGTCAATCCCATGGCGACCACGCGACAGCGGAGGCGATCCCCAGGTGCCCAAACGTCTCTGGACACACTAAGGGAAGCCGGAGGTCCGAGCAGCCGGTCGGAACGTTTTCCTCGCGGACTGCAGGACCGGAGGAGGCCGAAGCCGGAGGTCTATTCAGTCGTTCAGGACGTCTCCCTCACGAACTGATGACTGGGAAGGGGCCGAAGCCGGAGGTCTATCCAGTCGTCTGGGATGTCTCCCACACGAGCTGGTGACCGGGAGGGCCCAGTAAGTGCGCACCCGTTACAGGGCCCTAGGAGGTGGTCGCCAGGGAGGGCAAGCTTCAAAGCCGAAGGGACTTACCCCGTATTCTGCCGTCCGGGAGGGTTGGTCAGCCGCCTGGGTCCGGGGCTACCGTGGCGGTGGAGCTCGAGGGAGCCTCAACGGCGGGTGCCGGAGGCCCTCACCTCGAGCCCCCCGTTGGGCGCCAGATGTAAGAAAACGCCGCGGGAAGGAAAAGCCACCTCTAGGGACCGTTGGTACAAGGCCTTTATTGGGCAGTCGCTCCCGGGCAGAACTCCCGGAGGCAAGCAAGCGAGGGAACAAAGGGAGTCTGCCCAGCGGGAAAGGGCGCGGGGTGGTTTTATAGCGAGGGCTGATGAACAGGCCAGGTTTTTCCTATACAAGGAAAAAGGCGTGAGCGGCAGCAGTGATTGGTGTTTTGGGGCTTTGTGTAGACGCCTGATTGGGTCGGGATGTGGGGGGTTGGCCCCCGGAAGCCTGGTCTGCTTCCGGTTCCTGCTCGGTTGTTGTCCCGCCTCCGAGGCTTGTACGTGGCACTTTTCCGGGGGCGTGCCTCAGCCAGCCTGTGTGTGCCTCTACCTTTCAGTTCTGACGGAGAAGGTCTGGACAAAGTCCTGAAAATCGGCATGAAAAACAATCTCCCTAGGGGACCATGGTGATTTTGAGGAAGGTAGTACATACTGAGGGCTTCCCAGCCTGCACTAGTGCTAAAGAACCTCCTGCCAGTGCAGGAGACATAAAAGATGTGGGTTGATCCCTGGGTCAGGGAGATCCCCTGGAGGAGGGCGTGGCAACCCACTCCCGAATTCTTGCCTGAAGACTCTCATGGACAGAGGAGCCTGGTGGGTCACAAAGAGTCGGAGCCAACTGAAGGGACGTGGCATGCACACGTGCACACACGGGTGCAAGGCTCCTGATGCAGGGAACTCAGGAACGACTTAAATTCCAAGGCCAGCTGCTGGGGAGAGTAAACAAAATTCCATCAGCAAATGCTCAAGGGATACACAGAAACCTCCTACCAAAGGACAACTATGAGATGATATATATTTTTTAAAAATTCCCTTGAAAACAAAAAAGCACTGCCTTCTGCCTAAATCCAGAAGGCTAAAGCATCACTTGGGAAATTCAGGATGATTAGAAATGGCTCTGAGGTGCAGACGATGCTAGTTTCTGGGAGGCACTGGGATCCAGCCACAGGGGCACAGCTTGAGGGGGTTGCAGGCTGGGCCCCGAGGAGGGTCTCTTTCCTGTCCTTTAAGCTCACGCTCAAGAAGGCTTTCTTTATTGGGCAATAAAAACGCCTGGAAAATTTGTTAAAGATTTCTGGGCCCTACCCTCAGAGCTTCTGATTCTTTTTTCATTTTTAATGGAAGGATAGATGCCTCACAGAATTTTGCTGCTTTCTGTCAACCCTCAACATGACTCAGCCATAGGTTTACCTGCGTCCCTGCTCTTTTGAACTCCCGTCCCATCTCCCGCCCCTCCCACCCCTCTAGGCTGGTGCAGAGCCCCTGTTTGAGTTCCCTGAGCCATACAGCACATCCCCGTTGACTATCTGCTTTACACACGGTCACGGAAGTTTCCATGTTACTGTCTCCATGCATCTCACCCTCTCCTCCCCTCTCCCCGTGAGAGCTTCTGATTCCTGAAGTCAGGTGTGTGGCCGGAGAATTTTCATTCCCACCCAGTGCCCCGTTTCTGCTGTTGCTGCTGATCTGGGGTGCACACTCGCAAAACTACTGCTTTACTTTTTTAATTAATTAATTTTTGGCCTCGTAGCATGTGGATTCCTAGTTCCCCAACCAGGGATTGAACCCACATCTCCCGTGTTGGGAGGGCAGTGTCTTCATCAGTGGATTGCCAGGGGTGTCTTACTGCTTTCGAGCGAGGCCAAGACCTGCAAGGACTTGAGAACTGACTGGAGTCTCAGGGGCGCTGCACTCACGGCGCAGCCCACGCCCGGTGTGACTGGTTGTGTGCAAACTTGAGAGAGTCTTGGGTTTTTTCTTTTTAACTTGAGATAATTTTGGACTTACAGTCAGATTGTAAAATAGTGCAGTTTCCACATACTTTTTATCCAACTTCTTACTTAACATCTTTCATAACCATAGAACAATTATCAAAACCAAGACTGTAACATAGGTATAATACTATTGAGTAGACTATAGAACTTACTGAATATCACCTTGGTCTGTCCACTAACATTTGTTTTATATTCCAGGTTCCAGTGAAGGGTCCCACGTGGCATTTAGTCATCATGCCTCGTTAAGCTCGTCTTTCACTGGCTTGAGACTTTTGAAGAACATCTGTCAGCAATTGTGTAGAACATCCCTCAGTTTAAGTCTGTCTGTAAGATTAGACTGATGTCATTGGCAAAGGTGCCTCAGATGCTACCATCTCAATGCGTCATTTCAGATGTCAGTACTCACAACTGGTAACATTAGCTCTGCTCATTTGATTAAAGTGGTGTCTGCCAGAATTCTCCACTTCAAAGTTACTAAAATTCTCCACCGTAAAGTTTTTTGTAATGCCTAAATATTTCGGTAGTTGGAGAATCTTTGAGACTGCACATACCCTGGTTCTGCTTAAACTTTTACATCGCTAGTTTTGGTATTCGTCCGTAGGTCTTGCCCGCAGCAATTACCACTTTGGGGTTCTAACAATAATTCGCTATTTCACTACTTTTTCTACTCTCACTAACTAGAATTCTTCTATGCTCTTTATCTCTCATTGTTTTAAAGTATCAAAGAACTTTAAAAAACATTTCTTGAAAGGTAGATTTGTTGGCAATGAATTCTGTAGATTTTTGTTTGAGAAAGTATTTGCTTCTCCTCCCCATTTGAAGGATTTTTGATTCCTTATATCCACTCCAGTATTCTTGCCTGGAGAATCCCATGGACGGAGAAGCCTAGTAGATTACAGTCCACGGGGTCGCAAAGAGTTGGACACGACTGAGCGACTTCACCTTCACCTATTACGTGCGTGGCTTCTGATGAGATCTAACTCTTATCCTGCGCCTGTGAATGTGCTTATCTTCTAGCTGTCTTCAAGACTCTTTGTCTCTTGTTTTCTGCCATTTGATTATAGGCCTAGATACATCCAGCGTGTTTGTGTATTATATGTGTGTTTATATGTGTGTATCGATACATGTATGTGTGTATGTGAATACAGATATATATTTATATAAAACTTGCAGGTGTTCTATGAGCTTCTTGAATCCTCTTCGTTTCTGTCATTAATTTTGGAAAGCTGTCAGCTATTATTTCTTCAAAAGTATCTTCTGCTCTGTTCTCATTGTCTCCTGGGATAACCCGTTTGACATTGTCCCAAAGCTCGTGGATGTCATGTTTTTCTTTTTCACGCTTATCTCTTTCCATTTTAGTTTGAGCAGTTTCTATCTTCAAGTTCATAGATTCTCTTCTTGGCTGCGGCAGTCAACTGATAAGTCCACCGAAGGCACCATTCATCTCTGTTGCTGTGCTTTTTATTTCTAGCATTTCTCCTTGATTCTTATATGTCCCATCTCCCTACTGAAATTACCTACCTGATGTTGCCTGATGTCCACCTTTCCCTGTTGAATCTTTAACTTACTAACAGTGATTTTAAATTCCCTGCCAGAAAACCAGAATTGAAAGAGACACATGTACCCCAATGTTCATTGCAGCACTGTTTATAATAGCCAGGACATGGAAACAACCTAGATGTCCATCAGCAGATGAATGGATAAGAAAGCTGTGGTACATATACACAATGGAGTATTACTCAGCCCTTAAAAAGAATAAATTTGATTCAGTTCTAATGAGATGGATGAAACTGGAGCCAATTATACAGAGTGAAGTAAGCCAGAAAGAAAAACACCAATACAGTATACTGACACATATATATGGAATTTAGAAAGATAGGAATGATGACCCTCTATGTGAGACAACAAAAGAGACACAGAGGTATAGAACGGACTTTTGGCCTCTGAGGGAGAGGGAGAGGGTGGGATGATTTGGGAGAATGGCATTGAAACATGTATACTATCATGTAAGAAACAGCCCAGTAAGTGCGCACCCGTTACAGGGCCCTAGGAGGTGGTCGCCAGGGAGGGCAAGCTCCAAAGCCGAAGGGACTTACCCCGTATTCTGCCGTCCGGGAGGGTTGGTCAGCCGCCTGGGTCCGGGGCTACCGCAGCGGTGGAGCTCGAGGGAGCCTCAACGGCGGATGCCGGAGGCCCTCACCTTGAGCCCCACGTTGGGCGCCAGATGTAAGAAAACGCCGCAGGAAGGGAAAAGCCACCTCTAGGGACCGTTGGTACAAGGCCTTTATTGGGCAGTCGCTCCCGGGCAGAACTCCCGGAGGCAAGCAAGCGAGGGAACAAAGGGAGTCTGCCAAGCGGGAAAGGGCACGGGGTGGTTTTATAGCGAGGGCTGATGAACAGGCCAGGCTTTTCCTATACAAGGAAAAAGGCGGGAGCGGCAGCAGTGATTGGTGTTTCGGGGCTTCGTGTAGACGCCTGATTGGGTCGGGATGTGGGGGGTCGGCCCCCGGAAGCCTGGTCTGCTTCCAGTTCCTGCTCGGTTGTTGTCCTGCCTCCGAGGCTTGTACGTGGCACTTTTCCGGGGGTGTGCCTTAGCCAGCCTGTGTGTGCCTCTACCTTTCAGATACTCAGTGGGGTTTGGTTGAAAAGATACTGAGAAATACCCACCTGGTTGAAAGAATCTGGATGAGGGAGGGAAAATACCAGGACTCCATTGAAAGACACTGAGGTGACTCCATTGTAGAAAGATTGCAAGTACCTAATTAGCTAAATAAATTAAATCTTACCTTAAATATTCTGGCCTCCCTGGTGGCACAGGTGGTTAAAAAAATCTGCCTGCAATGCAAGAGACCTGGGTTTGATCCCTGGGTGGATCAGGAAGATCCCTTGGAGAGTAAATTGCAACCCACCCCAGTATTCTTGCCTGGAAAATTCCATGGACAGAGGAGGCTGACAGGCTACAGTCCAGGGGATCCCAAAGAGCCAGTCATGACTGAGCAACTAACACTTGGCTTACCATAGCTCAGATTCAAAGACTCTCAGATTTGATGTCGCTTTTTTTTCATAGCTAGATTCTCAGGGGAAACTATCTCATTAATCCAGCTGGGCCAGGTGATTACTCCAAGTCCTTGAGTGCACTCATAGTCACCAATGATCAAACCTTAGATCCTGGTAGCTATGCCTTGAGAAGGGAAAGTTACTGTGCCTGGGAGGCTTCTGTAAGAAGTATCTTGGAGATGCAGGCTCCATGCCAATGCATTCACCACTGAATCTGAATCTTCTGAGGCTCTCTGGAAGAGTAACTGTCCAGGAAATATCTGAGATTTAATTTGTGAAGACTAAGTTAGTAAATATAAAATTAGCATACATAATACCAATCAATAGAAAAATCTATTTTTAGTTAATTTGCAAATATCAATAGTACATGTACTGTGTACAAACACTATGCTATATAACATGGGTTTATTAAAAAGGAACTGATCCCTGCCATCCAAACAAGCGTTTTTTGCTATTGACTTGAAAATCTTAATTCATGGTCATTTATCCTTTCAACCAATATTTATTGAGCTCCTACTATATGATAGTCTCTGTCATGGTTCTAGGGGATTCAGTAGGGAAGACAGTGGCAAAAATTTCTGTCCTCATGAAGCATTCATTATTAGATAAGAAAAGTCAGTCATGACTGAGAGATGGATCCAGGTTTTGGCCTTATCTCTTAATGGCTGAGGGGTACATTTCTGAATCTCTCTGTTGTTCAGTTTTCTCATTTTTAAACTGGGAATGATAATAGTAACTTCTCACAGTGTTGTCATAAAAGTGTATCTATCATGTACAAGAGCTTCTATAATTGCTATCATCGTCTTCATTATGATCACTATCATTATGCAACTCTTCAAAAAGATTTTCAGCCCCTCTTACTCTGAGGTCAATACTAGCAATTATCCCTCTGTCTACCCAATTCCACCAAAAAGCTCTTTTTAACCAGACTGATAGAACTGAGCATAGGAGTTTTATGTACTTACTCATTGGGTGTTCAAGGGACTGTATTAGATGTTGGGTTCACCAACAGCAGATGCTGAGATGAAGTTTGGGATTTAAGATGTTTACTAGGAATCAACACCTGTGAAAATAAGAGAGAAGAAGCACAATTGAACAAAGAGAGCTGCTCAAGCCCAGCAAATTTCTGGCCAACTTCAGGATGTCCTGAAATTAGTACTGCCCATTAAAATGTCCCTATCTGAGACAGGATGGCTAATTTTTTGTATCCCCTTGGCTTTCCTGGTGGCTCAGACAATAAAGAAACTGCCTGTGATGCAGGAGACCTGTGTTTGATACTTGGGTCAAGAAGTTGTCCTGGAGAAGGGAATGGCCCACTCAAGTATTTCTGCCTGGAGAATTCCATGGGCAGAGGAGTCTGGTGGGCTACAGTCCATAGTGTTGCAAAGAGTCAGACATGACTGAGCAACCAACACTTCCACTTTCCCTGGGATTAAGAACCATGTCCACTACTGTCTGGAGAAGGCAATGGCACCCTACTCCAGGACTCTTGCCTGGAAAATCCCATGGGCAGAGGAGCCTGGTGGGCTGCAGTCCATGAGGTCGCTAAGAGTCGGACATGATTGAGCGTCTTCACTTTCACTTTTCACCTTCATGCATTGGAGAAGGAAATGGCAACCCACTCCAGTGTTTTTGCCTGGAGAATCCCAGGGACAGGGGAGCCTGGTGGGCTGCCGTCTATGGGGTCACATAGAGTCGGACATGACTGAAGTGACTTAGCAGCAGCAGCCGCTACTGTCACTCACTAGAAATCTGCAGTATTTAGCCAGGATGTCTCCATGTCTACCACAGACTTAGTAAGGCTTGAATAAGGAAAAAGAAACATGGTATCAATCCTTAAACAGTTACAGTTTAACCAAGGAAAAACCATGTGGATAGTGGTAACAGAGAATGTGCTCAGACAAAGAGCTACTAAGACTTATGAGACTTCATTTAATAGAAAGATTACTTCTGGCTGAGATAAGAACACAAAATAACAGTGTTTAACTCTTTAGGCTAAGATGATGTTCAAAGATGAATTGAACAAGAAATTAATAAACTCTTGCATGATTAGTGTATTAGTAGTTCTCATTTAATTAAATTGGATCACTTTAATTAAATTGGCATGAGAACATCTGACACTCTGTATCAGTGCAACTCACAGTACAGTCCACACACTGTAATGGTCTAAAGACAAGTTGTTATCAGCTCTTAACTAAATAAGTACAAGAGTAAACATTTAGAAAAGCTTTTTAAGAAATTTCCCATCTATTAAATCTTATAGTAAAAAAACTTTGCTCTTGTATTTTGCACATTTGGGTTTTTTTTTCCTACCTTATTTTCAGAGTAATTCATTTTATTGTACTTTCTCACTCCAGTACTCTTGCTTGCAGAATTCCATGGACCGGGGAGCCTAGCAAGCCACAGTCCATAGCGTCAGGAAGAGTTGGACATGACTGAAGTGACTGAGCAAACACACAAAAGGGTTTGTCTGTAATAGATTAGACTTTTAAAAAATAATGCTTTTTACCATGTATTTTAAGTCACTGGTCAACATCATTTATGTCTTATTTGCACACATGAATTTAATTTTCTTAAATCTAAATTTATTAAATTATAAACCATGACTTTTCTTAATGTCATGATTATGACCCTTAATTTGGGAGTAACAGTGTATCTCACTTAATAAATGAGTAAACCCCTCTACAAAATACCTAGAAAGAAAATTAATTTGAGTATATATTAATTTGTGGTAAACATAGAAAGAGAATTAATTTGTAGATCAGTTCAGTTCAGTTCAATCACTCAGTCCTGCCCGACTCTTTGTGACCCCATGAATCGAAGCACACCAGGCCTCCCTCTCCATCACCAACTCCCGGAGTTCACTCAAACTCTTGTCTGTCAAGTCTGTGATGCCATTCAGCCATCTCATCCTCTGTTGTCCCATTCTACTCCTGCCTCTAATCCCTCCCAGCATCAAAGTCTTTTCCAATGAGTCAACTCTTTGCATGAGGCGGCCAAAGTACTGGAGTTTCAGCTTTAACATCATTCCTTCCAAAGAAATCCCAGGGCTGATCTCCTTCAGAATGGACTGGTTGGATCTCCTTGCAGTCCAAGGGACTCTCAAGAGTCTTCTCCAACACCACAGTTCAAAAGCATCAATTCTTTGGCGCTCAGCCTTCTTCACAGTCCAACTCTCACATCCATACATGACCACTGGAAAAATCATAGCCTTGACTAGATGGACCTTTGTTGGCAAATAATGTCTCTGCTTTTGAATATGCTATCTAGGTTAGTCATAACTTTTCTTCCAAGGAGTAAGCATCTTTTAATTTCATGGCTGCAGTAACCATATGCAGTGATTTTTGGAGCCTCGAAAAATAAAGTCTGACACTGTTTCCACTGTTTCCTCATCTATTTCCAATGAAGTGATGGGACTAGATGCCATGATCTTAGTTTTCTGAATGTTGAGCTTTAAGCCAGCTTGTTCACTCTCGTCTTTCACTTTTATCAAGAGGCTTTTTAGTTCCTCTTCACTTTCTGCCATAAGGCTGGTGTCATCTGCATATCTGAAGTTATTGATATTTCTCCCGGCAGTCTTAAGCCCAGCTTGTGCTTCTTCCAGCCCAGCGTTTCTCATGATGTACTCTGCATATAAGTTAAATAAGCAGGGTGAGTGACAATATACAGCCTTGACGTACTCCTTTCCCTATTTGGAACAAGTCTGTTGTTCCATGTCCAGTTCTAGCTATTGCTTCCTGACCTGCATATAGGTTTCTCAAGAGGCAGGTCAGGTGGTCTGGTATTCCCATCTCTTTCAGAATTTTCCACAGTTGATTGTGATCCACACAGTCAAAGGCTTTGTCATAGTCCATAAGGCAGAAATAGATGTTTTTCTGGAATTCTCTTGCTTTTTCCACAATCCAACGAATGCTGGCAATTTGATCTCTGGTTCCTCTGCCTTTTCTAAAACCAGCTTGAACATCTGGAAGTTCACAGTTCACGTATTGCTAAAGCCTGGCTTGGAGAGTTTTAAGCATTATGTTACTAGTTTGTGAGATGAGTGCAATTGTGCACTCGTAGTTTGAGCATTCTTTGCCTCACCTCCACTAGCTTTGTTCATAGTGATGCTTTCTAAGGCCCATTTGACCTCACATTCCAGGATGTCTAGCTCTAGGTGAATGATCACACCACCATGATTATCTTGGTCATGAAGATCTTTTTTTGTACAGTTCTTCCGTGTATTCTTGCCACTTCTTCTTAATATGTTCTGCTTCTGTTAGGTCCAGACCATTTCTGTCCTTTATTGAGCCCATCTTTGCATGAAATGTTCCCTTGGTATCTCTAATTTTCTTGAAGAGATCTCTAGTCTTTCCCATCTGTTCTTTTCCTCTATTTCTTTGCATCGATCGCTGAGAAAGTCTTTCTTACCTCTTCTTGCTATTCTTTGAAACTCTGTATTCAGATGCTATATCTTTCCTTTTCTCTTTTACTTTTCACTTCTTTTCTTTTCACAGTTTTTTGTAAGGCCTCCCCAGACAGCCATTTTGCTTTTTTGCATTTCTTCTCCATGGGGATGGTCTTGATCCCTGTCTCCTGTACAATGTCATGAACCTCTATCCATAATTCACCAGGCACTCTACCTATCAGATCTAGTCCCTTAAATTTATTTCTTACTTCCACTGTATAATCATAAGGGATTTGATTTAGGTCATACCTAAAGGGTCTAGTGGTTTTCCCTATTTTCTTCAATTTAAGTCTGATTTTTCAGTAAGGAGGTCATGATCTGAGCCACAATCAGCTTCCGGTCTTATTTTTGTTGACTGTATACAGCTTCTCCATCTTTGGCTGCAAAGAATATAATCAATCTGATTTCAGTGTTGACCATCTGGTGATGTCCATGTGTAGAGTCTTCTCTTGTGTTGTTGGAAGAGGGTGTTTGCTATGACCAGTGCATTTTCTTGGCAAAACTCTATTAGTCTTTGCCCTGCTTCATTCTGCATTCCAAGGCCAAATTTGCCTGTTACTCCAGGTGTTTCTTGACTTCCTACTTTTGCATTCCAGTCCCCTATAATGAAAAGGACATCTTTTTTGGGTGTTAGTTCTAAAAGGTCTTGTAGGTCTTCATAGAACCGTTCAACTTCAGCTTCTTCAGCATTACTGGTTGGGGCATAGACTTGGATAACTGTGATATTGAATGGTTTGCCTTGGAGACGAACAGAGATCATTCTGTCGTTTTTGAGATTGCATCCAAGTACTGCATTTCGGACTCTTTTGTTGACCATGATGGCTACTCCATTTCTTCTGAGGGATTCCTGCCCGCAGTAGTAGATATAATGGTCATCTGAGTTAAATTCACCCATTCCAGTCCATTTTAGTTCGCTGATTCCTAGAATGTCGACGTTCACCCTTGCCATCTCTTGTTTGACCACTTCCAATTTGCCTTGATTCATGGACCTGACATTCCAGGTTCCTATGCAATATTGCTCTTTACAGCATCGGACCTTGCTTCTATCACCAGTCACATCCACAGCTGGGTATTGTTTTCTCTTTGGCTCCATGCCTTCATTCTTTCTGGAGTTATTTCTCCACTGATCTCCAGTAGCATATTGGGCACCTACCAACCTGGAGAGTTCCTCTTACAGTATCCTATCATCTTATCTTTTCATACTGTTCATGGGGTTCTCAAGGCAAGAATACTGAAGTGGTTTGCCATTCCCTTCTCCAGTTGACCACATTCTGTCAGACCTCTCCACCCTGACCCAACCATCTTGGGTGGCCCCACATGGCATGGCTTAGTTTCATTGAGTTAGACAAGGCTGTGGTCCTAGTGTGATTAGGTTGGCTAGTTTTCTGTGATTATGGTTTCAGTGTGTCTGCCCTCTGATGCCCTCTCGCAACACCTACCATCATTCTTGGGGTTTCTCTTACCTTGGAGGTGGGGTATATAATTTGTGGTATATATATATATATATATATATATACATATATATATAATTTGTGACATATATATTAATATATATTAAGTTGTGGTATATGTTAATATATATTAATTTATATTTATATATATATACACACACAGACTACATATATATATACACACTATATATATACTCCCACCTGGGAAGCCCATATGTGTGTGTACATATATAATGTGTGTGTGTTTATATTTAGCACAGAGATTTTTAATATTTATTTATATTATAGATATATAATATCTTTATAATACTACATATTGTACATATGTGGATCTTAATTGTGGCACTCAGGATCTTCAACCTTGCATGCAGGATCTTTCTGTTGTAGCATGTGCGATCTTTAGTCCAAAATTCAAACCTCAGTTGCAGCATGTGGAATCTAGTTCTCCAACCAGGAATTGAACCCAGACCCCCTGCACTGGGAACATGGAGTCTTAGCCACTGGACCACCAGGGAAATTTCAGCACAGAGATTCTTAACTGCTTGAAATCCCTGGAGTGATAAGAATGTCATGTATGATAAGGAGATGACTGGTGGTTGGGGCAGAGAGTTCCCTTGATAGTTACAGGATGGAATCTGGTCACCAGAAAGCCTATGATTAGGGAGTTGGAACCATTAGCACCATCCTTGACCTCTATGGAGGGAAGAAGGGCTAAAGATTTAATTAATCACCAGTAGCCAATGATGTAATCAATCTTGCCTACATAATGCAACCCCCATAAAACCTCTTGAAGCATTTGAAGAATTTCCAGGTTGGTGAACACATGGAAGAACTGGCAGTTTGGTCCCACATTCTCTCACCTCCACTCTGCTTTTTTCATTTTTTCCATTTCCAGTACTCTTGCCTGGAAAATCCCATGGATGGAGGAGCCTGGTAGGCTGCAGTCCATGGGGTTGCTAAGAGTCAGACACGACTGAGCGACTTCACTTTAACTTTTCACTTTCAGGCATTGGAGAAGGAAATGGCAAACCACTCCGGTATTCTTGCCTGGAGAATCCCAGGGATGGTGGAGCCTGGTGGGTCGCCATCTATGGGGTCGCACAGGGTCAGACACGACTGAAGCGACTTAGCAGCAGCAACTGTATCTTTTATAATAAATATACAAAACTAAGTTAAGTGTTTTCCTGAGTGCTGTGAGTTGTTTTATTGAATTAGAAAATTTGTGAACAAGGTGATGGGAACCTCTATATACATGATAAACCAAGCAAATTCAGAGGATCCTGGACACCTCATTTGTAGCTGGCATCTGAAGAGGGGACAGTCTTGTGGGACTGAGCCCTTGACCTGTAAGGTTAGTGCTAACTCTGGGTACTTAGTGTCAGAACTGATTTAAATTTCAAGACACCAAGTTGGAGTCAGAGAATCAGATAATTGGAGAATTTGTTAGGATTAGAAAACAGCATGCATTTGGTGTCAGAAGTGATGTCAGAAAACAGATAAAGCTATTTTATGAGTCCAATTTTCTACTAACTTTTATTTAATTATGAGGTATTCATATGTATATGACATTAACAGAATGAAATAAAACCAAATGAGAATGCAATAAATTCCCCAAAATAGCATTGGTAGAGAAATACATTTCTGATAAAATATTTACAATCCTCAAAATAAGTCATCAAGCATAAAGAAATATCATGATTTTAAAATTTTGTCCACAGTAGCCGCAAGCTGCAAAAGAAACATAAAGAAAAATGAACAGAGCAAAATGCACTGAGATGAGAAGTTGCTCTTTATACAGAGCCTGCCCCAAGGTATTTCACAATAGACAATTCTGCCATAATATCTGTTTCCCTGGATTTTATGGAAATTCCCAGCCATCATAAATTATTTGTGTTTATGTTAGCTAAAAGAAGGAAGACAATGCAAACATCATAAAACTATTGAATTAAAATCCAGCACACAGACAACATTAAGTTAGTGAGAATATATTTGTAAAAACAGATCCTATTTTTTTTTCTCCAAAAATAAAATATATCGGAGTAGGGGTAAGATGGCAGTGTAAGAAGTCTCTGAGCTCACCTCTCCCAACAGACACATCAAATCTACAACTACATATAGGATACCTTTTGCTGAGAATGACCTGAAGTCTATCAGAATGGTTCTCTGACAACCAAGGCTATAAAGAAAGAATCATAAGGAGTCTGGTAGAAAGTGAGGAGAAAGACATATCTGTAATATGTGAGTGATAAAACTAGATGAATTTCAGACCCAGAATCTAAGAAAGAGACCATTTAAAATAATCATTCTCTGACACTGAAGTTGTTGAACTTTAATACCCAAAAAATCAAATTAACTATAATTACTGCAATTTGGATATTGATGACTTTTAAAATAAATATCCTCCCTCATTTTCTATTACTCATCCTTTAGAAGAATCTCTAACTTGTAAATAATGTAAAATAAGCCAAAACCTTGGCTACTTTAATAAATCATTAGGTTTTTGTTGCCAGGATATGAAGTTTGTGCAATGAACTGAAAACAGAAAGAAAAAGAACTGACATTAAACATTAGTGTATGGGTATCAAGTATTGGTTGATAAAGACCAATATTTAACCCTATAGGAAACATTTTATGAGTATATATGATAGATACTCAATAAATTAATTGCTTAATGTGTGACTGAACTAATTAATAAATTAACATTCTTAAAAAGGTTATTCTCCTACAGAAATAATTTCTTTGGTAAAACTGTCCTCCAGCTTCATCTAATTTTCTTCAGGGATGAATCTTTGCTTACCAAGAAAGTCTTCAATTTACAGTTGAGTTTTCTGAATGAAACTAATCTCCGTAACCTAGATCTTTTCCAGTCAAGTCTACCTTACAAAATAAATGAATAAACTGATATTTTGCATTTGTATTGGATTTTTATAAGTTTGGTGAAAACCTTATTGATTTCCCAAGATCTCACCATAAGATAAAAGACAAAAGTTGCTCCATCCAGAATAAACAAGTTAAAATCAGGAGCTTTAGAGAACCTAAAGTAGAAATTCAGCCTGGAGCAATCACCTGGACTTGTCTACTCCTCATCTTCATCATCACTAGCATATTTTTCACACATTCATGCACAGACACATGCACTCCTATTAGGATAATTCCGACCTGCTCACTTTCCCGCTTCTATTCCAGTTTAACCCCTAAAGAGATGATGTTAAAGCCAGAAATGCTTTACAATACTTTCCCAGGGAGAAGAAGAGTGATGAACTCGAACTGGCTGCTTGCCATTGTTGAGAGAAAAGCCAGAAAATATCTGATCAACACTTCTGCAGTGCTGCCCAGCTCTCTCACTTCTTTACGGGCTAATGGTTTACGTGTGTCATCCTCTGAATGTCATTTCAATCTTTAGGTTGACAGAAGGAATGATTTTGGACTTAAGTAGAGCCTATCTTTTTAAAGATCCAGTAGAGTTGTAGATCTTAGAAAGGATGACTTATTCTCACCATACTCAGCCAATATTCAACTATCTCTTTATAATTCTTTTATAAAGAGTTTTCTTTAGGCAATATTTTAAGCATTATATAATTACCAAATAAAGATAAACATCTCAATACCTGAGTTCAATAAAATTTGCCAACCAAATTTTTTGTTTTTACATTAAAAATAATTTAAATTTTTTACACTAAAGTATAACTCCAAGTAACTTTAGTGTTTTAGAGTAATGGGTGGTGAAAATCAGAATTAGTTGGAATTTCCAAGAGTATCAAGGAATTAAAAACCCAGATAAGCTCAGCATGTTGGTGATGGAGTGAAACTTAGGGATTAGTTGGTTTTGTTGTTCAGTCACTCAGTCATGTCTGACTCATTGTGACCCTAACAACCACAATACGCCAGGCTTCCCTATCCTTCACTACCTCCCTGAATTTGTTCAAACTCATGTCCATTGAGTCAGTGATGCCATCGAACCGTGTCATCCTCTGTTGTCCCTTTTCCCACCTGCCCTCAATCATCAGTGTTGCACCTCAGGTATTTTGTCTGAGATTGATAAAGGGGGTAGAGAAGAAGTCTATTTGATGTTGGTCTATTTGATATCTAATTAGCCAGAACTACTCTGTAGCCTTCCCTACAAGGAATCTTGGAAAATTGAGGTGAATTGTCTTTCCTTTTAAAACTAGACACATTGTTGAGCCAAAACAAATTAGGGCACAGTTAATAAAGAGAAAGGACAAAAGACTAGTGATGTGGTGACTAGCGGTGTCTGCCCAGGCAAGTGTTATTACTCCTATTTTCCTATGTTGTCGTTCAGTCACTAAGTTGTATCTAACTCTGTGACCCTTTGGGCTGCAACAAGTCAGGTTTCCCTTCCTTCACTGTCTCCCAGAGTTTCCTGAAACTCATTTCCAATGGGTTGATAATACCATCCAAACATCTCATCCTTTGTGCCCCTCTTCTCCTGCCTTCAATCTTTCCCAGCATTAAGGTCTTTTCCAATGAGTAGGCTCTGCACATCATGTGACCAAAGTAGTGGAGCTTCAGCTTCAGCATCAGTCCTTCCAATAATATTCAGGTTGATTTCCTTTAGAATTTACTGGTTTGATCTCTTTGCTGTCCAGAGGAGACTGAAATCTCAGGAGGCTAAATGTCACACAGTGTCACACAGCTGATAGGTAGATATCAGAGAATGAAGCCAGACCTAGCTGGGATCTCAAACCTCATATATTTTCCAGTTTCTCTGGTAGGGAATGGGCAAACAGGAAACAACATTTGAATATAGTTAGTGTATCAAAGACTTAGAGAATTCAGATGAAAAATCTGTGGATTTGGTTCATGAAGAGAAAAACAGAATTCTAAAGTGCTTGTTTGTTCAATTTATTCCTTCTACAAAATAAACTATAAGTTGGGGAATAAGCATGATTTTTCTCGGCCTCTATTAGAATGTATGTTGTTTGGACCACAATGAGAATATATACTCCTAAAATTCTGGTCCCTCTGATGTTTTCATTGATTCTTTCTCTGATCCCTTATGTCATCCTTCTTCCCTCTCCCTTACATCCTTCCCTTCTTCCTCATCTCCCTCTCCAGGTGCATAACCACCATCACTTTCCTCTTATCAGGCACACACCCTTTCCCACACATCCTATATTCTGGGAATTTTCTGGATTAATTTTTTCTCATAAAGTCCAACAGAAAATGAAGAGAAGATGCAAAACTGACCCTCCGTTTTAGCTGTGGGAAAGCTTCTTGTTGCTAGGAAACCAACAGTAGGTGCTAACCATCCTTCTCTAAATGAGGGCAGTTCCCAGAAGAATAATTCTTTTTGTGGAAGAACCTAAACCATGATTTCACTTCTTATCTCCAACTGGTTCTGTCCGCTTATATGCTTTTATTCTCCAATAACAAGCAGCAGGAATGATTAAAAATAATTTCAGAGATGTGAAATTGCACCTTTGAGGAAGATCAGAGGAGTTGTGTAACGTAACGTAGTCATAAGATTGAAGGGTTTCTTATTCTCTAAATACTCAGATCATTATTTCAGTGAGGGTGCTGTTCTGCATGGAGTAAAACTAAAAAATCTTTTAAATCATATTTGGGTTCAATATATGATGAAAGGATTATTGCTGGAAGTTTTTACTCTTCAACAGATATAGGCATATGGATAGATGGAAGTATTTAAATATGATGTTGTCTGTACACAGCATGTCGTTACTTAAACCATTAACAAGGCACATCCTCCGAGTTGATTTTCTGTCACTAACATATGTTGTAAGTTGTTTGCTCAAGTCTGGCCTGAGAGAAGCTAAACTTAGAGATCCAGGATTATATCATTTAAAAGTGAGAGAAAGGATAGTAGAGGACATAGGGCATTAAGAAAGAAATGATTTATTCATTCATTGAACAATTAGTGGCACATGAGTTACATGCCAGGCTCTTTCTAGATGTTGGAACAAAAAGGCCTAACCTCTCAGAGCTTGTGCTTTTGTGGGAGACATGATTTATAAACAAGATAATTAAGAAAAATATATGTTGGATAATGTTATACTAAGAAAAAAATAGAGCAAGACAGGGAGATATATGAAATGTCAGGTTAGGTGCTGAAAGGTGAATTTTAAATTAGAATCTGATGGAAGTAAGGGGGAGAAATATGTAAATGTCTGGGGGAAGAGCATTCTGGGCAGAGTGAACAGCAGTTGAAAGGCTCTGTGATAGGAGTGTACCTGACTTGTACACAAACCAGCAAGGAGGTCAGTGAGGCTGCCAAAAAGGTTATGAGAATGGTAGAAATGAAATTGGAGAATTACAGTGTAGAGGGGGTAGATGCAAGAAGATCTTATAAAGCTTTAGTTTATAGCAAGAACTGTAACATATTCCTCTGAAACAAACTCATAACCAAAGAGTCAGTTATCACAGAACAATCATATGCTCTTCTACATATCCCAGTGTCCCTTGCAGGTGGTTCATGTCATGTGCCTTGCTCTGAGCAAAAGAGATGTTTATCACTTCTGGGTCAAGCCAGTAATGGACACTGTGCATCTTTCATATCTCTCTGCTCTCCTACCATTGTCCTTTGAATTCCAGTGTTCCAGATGGAAAGGGATAGAACCATCTGATGCACATCAGACCTCACCTGAATGAAACATAAAGCTTTGCTACCTTAAGCCACTGTGGTTGTTAGGGTACATTTGTTTCTGCAGCAGGGTCTGGCCTGCCTGACCAATATACTGGTAGATGTATTATTTAC
>SJYG01001478.1:20097-32463 GCA_006410535.1 Litocranius walleri
CAATGCTAATTTAATTTATTCTCATTCTAAATCAAGTGCTTTAGGTACATAGGAATTTAAACTTAATGCCAGCCACAGTCACAGGATGGATTTTGGAACCTCTGCCTTCTTGGTCTCCATGTATGTCCCCACCTGTTTTAATATCCACGTGTTTTAGTATCCATCTTTTGTCCTGTTCTGGAAAATTGTTTTTGTGTGTAAGAATCTTTTAAATCTCCCTTGAATTTGTTAATCCCTTAAGTAACAGAAAATGTTTAATGAAAGTTTACATTTATGAATTTTAGAACATTCTGTAAAATTAATACAGATAAATAGCTATTTATATTTTAAAGGATACACTGAAAGATAAAGAACACAGAACTTTACATATTTCTCATATATTCTGGAGTCACAGTTGTTTTTAAGCACAATATTGAAACCTTCAAAAGGTATTTAAGGATTTGGTCAAGTAAATATGGTAAAATATTTCTCTTCATAAAGAAAAAATTAAATTGTACTTACTGTTATGTGCTGATATTAGTTGAAGTTCCTTAAAACAACTGACTAGCAAAGCTAAAAAAAAAAAGGGATGTTTCAGTGTAATGTTTTAAAGAGGTACCAGTTTTTAGAAAACATAAGTTATTTGTTGAAATAAATAACCTGTTAAATATTGTTTGTTCCTTCCTCTGTACATTGTAAAATACTTAATAAGAAAATCATACAGAGAAATGTGACACTATTATAAATGTGTACTTAAGAGTAACATGCAAAAATAAAAATCAGACTTATTTTCCTGATAATCAGTGTTTAGTCTGTTACCAGTACAAAGTAATACTTCTTTAAGGGGGTGGGAAAATGCAGTTTTGTTAAATCTAATAAACATAAAACAGTGGACTGTTTTTTCTGGATTTTTAAATTCTCTGTGTAGGTGTGGAATGTGTTCAAAATACTTAGTTGCCCTTCCTTTTTTGACTTGGTTAGAAATGTTTCCTGTGATTTTTGCAGGTAATATTTTACAATAGTTGATTGTTGAATCTGTTAATTATGTCTGTGAATTTTTTTTCTTTTTTTGAAAAGATTTATTTTTTCAGCATTTTCCAAATTCTGAGGTTTCCCATGTATAAAATTGTTTTAGAGCACTTAAAGTTCATTTCAGTATGAAATCACAAGAATCAGTGGTGGTGATTACTTATTCATAGCAAAGAACCTGTCCTTGGGTTATCCTTTTGTGCCCAATTTGGAGGTGTGTTATAAACACTGACAGAATGGGTTATTGTCATGGTAAAATTAGAAGCTAGACCCTTAAATTATCAGGAATTATCTTAGTCCATTCAGAATGCTGCTGTGGAATACCATAGAGTGGTTAGCTCATGAGCAACAGATAAGTATTTCTCACAGTTGCAGAAGCTGTGGAGTTCAAGGTCAAGACAGACGCTGACTGCTTCTTCTTCACAGACCGCCATTTTCTGTTTGTCTTCACATGATGGTGGAGTGAGGGAGATAGAAGGAGGGCATATTTGTGAGGGCTATATCCTCATGACCAAATTGGGTCCTAAAGGCCCCAATACCATCACATTGGAATTAGCTAGCACATGAAAACAGTAATTCTATGGTGTCACAGTTAAGGGGAATTTTTAAAAATGATTGGGACATTCAGATTTTTATTGAGATAAAATTGACCCAATATATGTCAGGGTTTTTTTTTAGATATTTATTTTTATTTACTTATTTGGCTCTGCTGTCTCTTAGTTGGGTCATGTGATACCTAGTTCCTTACGCAGGGATAGAACTTGGGCCCCCACATTGGGAAGTGCAGAGTCAGCCACTGGATCACTGGGGATGTCCCTAAGTCACTTAAAGGGTACAGTTGGCCTTGAATTCATAAACAGTGCTCTGCAACCATCACCTCTATTTCGTTTCAAAAGTCTTTGATTTTGAAAATAAGGATCTTGCGGTTCTTCGGCTTTACAGGAACATGTATTTGTCTGATAGCTCAAGCCATAAATAATTTTAATTTGAGTTAAAAATTACTGAAATGGTGAATGTTACTTTTGTCATAAGTCAGATGAGACCATGGCAACTGAATAACTTATTTATAATACACTACTTTATAAATGGGTATCCCAAGTGGCTCCGAGGTAAAGAATCCACTAGCTGGTGGAGAAGACTCTCTTTGCTTAGGGAACCACTTGGACAGAGGCCCTGGCTGGCTACAGTTTGGAGGGTCCCAGAGTTGTACAGAACTGAGCATGTACATAGACACACATATACCCTTTATAAGTAACACCTGATAAGATTACCCACTCCAGTGTTCTTTGGCTTCCCTAGTACATCAACTGGTAAAGAATCCACCTGCAATCCAGGAGACCTGCACTGGTTCCCTGAGAAAGGAACGGGAAACCCACTGAAGTATTCTGGCCTGGAGAAGTCCATGGACTGTGTAGTCCATGAGGTTGCAAAGAGTTGGACACAACTCCCAGATAATTTATAGCTGTATTGTCTGAAATAAAAAACCATAACCAGTCGATATCTTAAAAGATACACTATTTCAGAAGTTAGTTTTTAAGTGCCAGCCAAGATGTCTAGAAGCATGTTGTATACTTAGAAGCATGTTGTATAATCAGTCATGTCCAACTCTGTGATACCATGGACTTGTGGCACACTAGGCTTACCATCCTTCCCATTACCTCCCAGAATTAAGTCAAACATGTCCATTGAGTTGATGATACAACCCAGACAGTTCATCCACTGTTGCCTACTTCTCCTGCCCTCAGTCTTTCCCACCATCAGGATCTCTTCCACTGAGTCAGCTCTTCACATCAGAGGGCCAAAGTATTGGAACTTCAGCTTCAGTCCTAAATGAATAATCAGGACTGATTTCCTTAGGATTGACTGGTTTGATCGCCTTGCAGTCTTAATTAGCACCACAGTTGGAAAGCATAAATTTTTGTTGCTCAGTCCCTTATGGTCCAACTCTCCATCTGCTCCCCCACCCAACCCCAATCTATTTTCCAAGAAGTGGTGGGACCAGGTGCCATGATCTTTTTTTGAATGTTGAGTTTTATGCAGGCATTTTTACTTTCATTTTCATCAGGGGGCTGCTTTTTAGTCCACATTGTGCTACTGGTCTGCTGTTTGTTTTCTACTGTTAGATCTTCTGGGTCAGGAAGAGCCACTGGAGAAAGGGATAGGCTACCCACTCCAATATTCTTGGGCTAACTGGTGAAGAGTCCACCTGCAAGGTGGGAGACCTAGAATTGATCCTCGGCTTGGGAAGATCCCCTGGAGAAGGAAAAGACTACCCACTCCAGTATTCTGGCCTAGAGAATTCTATGGACTGTATAGTCCATGGGGTTGCAGAGTCGGACATAACTTGAGTGACTCACTTTTGCTGTTAGAGTTGTGTCATCTGCATGTCTGAGATGATGGATGCTTTTCCCGGCAGTCTTAATGCCAACTTCTGTTTCATCCATCCTGGCGTTTCACATAGTGTACTCTGTATGTATGTTAAATAAGCAGGGTGACAGTATACAACCTTGACAACCAGTTTTGAGCCAGTCAGTTGTCCTGTCTGGTTCTCACTGTTGTTACGCATACAGGTTTCTCAGGAGACAGGTAAAGTGGTCTGGTATTTATATCTCTTAAGACTTCTACACCTCTCTTTTTCGTGGCGCCTCAGAGGCTGTCGGCTGCCTCAGGATGAAGCTGAACATCTCTTTCCCGGCCACTGGCTGCCAGAAGCTCATTGAAGTGGACGATGAACTACTTCGTACCTTCTATGAGAAGCGTATGGCCACAGAAGTTGCTGCTGACGCTTTGGGTGAAGAATGGAAGGGTTATTTATGTGATCCAAATCAGTGGCGGGAACGATAAGCAGGGTTTCCCCATGAAGCAGGGTGTCTTAACCCATGGCCGAGTTCACCTGCTTCTGAGTAAGGGGCATTCCTGTTACAGACCAAGGAGGACTGGAGAGAGAAAGCGCAAATCTGTACGGGGTTGCATTGTGGATGCCAATCTGAGTGTTCTCAATTTGGTCATCGTGAAAAAAGGGGAGAAGGATATTCCTGGACTCACTGATACTACAGTGCCTCATCGCCTGGGTCCCAAAAGAGCTAGCAGAATCCGCAAACTTTTCAGTCTCTCTAAAGAAGATGATGTCCGCCAATATGTTGTGCAAAAGCCCCTAAACAAAGATGGTAAGAAACCTAGGACTAAAGCACCCAAGATTCAGCGTCTTGTGACTCCACGAGTTCTGCAACACAAACGCCGGCGTATTGCTCTGAAGAAACGGTGTACTAAGAAAAATAAAGAAGAGGGTGCAGAATATGCTAAACTTCTGGCCAAGAGAATGAAGGAGGCCAAAGAAAAATGGCAGGAACAGATTGCCAAGAGACGGAGGCTGTCCTTTCTGAGAGCTTCTACTTCTGAGTCCAGTCAAAAATGAGATGTTTTAAGAGTAACAAATAAGATCAGACATAAAAAAAAAAAGACTTCTACAGTTGTGAAAATCAAAGGGTTTAGCCTGGTCAGTGAAGCAGAAGACGGTTTTTTTTTTTTAATTATCTTGCTTTTTCTATGTTCCAACAGATGTTGGCATTTTTTTTTTTTTGGCCCATCCCCCTTTTTTGCTACTTTTTTATTTGCTTAAAAACAGATTTAGTATAGCAAAATTTTTACTACACTCCCTTGTAAGTTATTTGTTGTAATTGGAAGCTATCCACTTTACAATGTTGTAGTGATTTTTGCCATACATTGACAAAAATAAGTCATGGTTACACATGTGTCTCCCCATCCTGAACCTCTCTCCCCATCCCATCCATCAGGGTTTGCCCCACTGCACCGGATTTGAGTGCCCCTTTCACGCATCTAACCTGGATTGGTAATCTAATTCACATATGGTAATACACATATCAGTGCTGTTCTCTCAAATCATCCCACCCACACCTTGCACCGAGTCTAAAAGTCTGTTCTTTATATCTGTGTCTCTTGCTGTCTTGCATATAGGGTCATCATTACCATTTTTCTAAATTCCGTGTATATATGTTAATATATTGTATCAGTGTTTTTGTTTCTGACTTCACTGTATAATAGGTTCCAGTTTCATCCACCTCATTTGAACTAACTCAGATGTGTTCTTTTAATAGCTGAGTAATTTTCCGTTGTGTGTATGAACCCCAGCTTTCTTATCCATTCATCTGCTGATGGACATCTAGGTTGCTTCCGTGTCCTGGCTATTTTAAACTGTGCTGTGATGAACATTGTGGTATATGTGTCTCTTTCAGTTCTTGTTTCCTCAGTGTGTATGCCCAGCAGTGGGATTGCTGTGTTATATGGCAGTTGTATTTCCAGTTTTTAAAGGAATCTCCACACGGTTCTCCATTGTGGCTGTACCAGTTTGCGTTCCCACGAACAGTGTAAGAGAGTTACCTTTATCTGCATCCTCTCCAGCATTTATTGTTTGTAGACTGTTTGATAACAGGCATTCTAGAGATGGTATGGCACTGTAAGTTTAATTTGCGTTTCTCTGATAATGAGCCATGTTGAGCACCTGTCATGCATTTGTTAGCCACCTGTATATCTTCAGAGAAGTGTCAGTTTAGTTCTTTGGCCCATTTTTTGATTGGGTCGTTTCTTTTTCTGGAATTAAGCTGCATAAGCTGCTTGTGTATTTTTGAGATTAATTATTTGTCAGATGCTTCATTGACTATCATTTTCTCATTCTGAAGGCTTTTTCACCTTGCTTATAGTTTCCTTTGTTGTGCAAAAGCTTTTAAGTTTAATTCAGTTCAGTTCAGTCGCTCAGTTGTGTATGACTCTTTGCGACCCCATGAATCTCAGCACGCCAGGCCTCCCTGTTCATTACCATCTCTCAATAGTTCACTTAGACTCAGGTCCATCGAGTCCGTGATGCCATCCAGCCATGTCATCCTCGGTCGTCCCCTTCTCCTGGCCCCAATCCCTCCCAGCATCAGAGTCTTTTCCCAGTGAGTCAACTCTTCGCGTGAGGTGGCCAAAGTACTGGTGTTTCAGCTTCAGCATCATTCCTTCCAAAGAAATCCCAGGGTTGATCTCCTTCAGAATGGACTGATTGGATCTCCTTGCAGTCCAAGGGACTCTCAAGAGTCTTCTCCAACACTGCAGTTCTTTGGCGCTCAGCCTTCACAGTCCAGCTCTCGCATCCATACATGACCACAGGAAAAACCATAGCCTTGACTAGACAGACCTTCATCGGCAAAGTAATGTCTCTGCTTTTGAATATACTTTCTAGGTTGGTCATAACTTCTCTTCCAAGGAGTAAGCGTCTTTTAATTTCATGGCTGCAGTCATCATCTGCAGTGATTCTGGAGCTCAAATAAAAAAGTCTGACACTGTTTATTTACACTGTTTCCCCATCTATATCCCATGAAGTGATGGGACCGGATGCCATGATCTTCATTTTGTGAATGTTGAGCTTTAAGCCACCTTTTTCACTCTCCTCTTTCATTATCAAGAGGATTTTTAGCTCCTCTTCACTTTCTGCCATAAGGGTGGTGTCGTCTGCATATCTGAGGTTATTGAGATTTCTCCGGGCAGTGTTGATTCCAGCCTGTGTTTCTTCCAGTCTGACGTTTCTCATGATGTACTCTGCATGTAAGTTAAATAAGCAGGGTGACAATATACAGCCTTGACATACTCCTTTTCCTCTTAGGAGCCAGTCTGTTTTCCAGTGTCCAGTTCTAACTGTTGCTTCCTGACTTGCATACAAATTTCTCAAGAGGCAAGTCAGGTGGTCTGGTATTCCCATCTCTTTCAGAATTTTGATCCACAGAGTCAGAAGCTTTGGCATAGTCAATAAAGCAGAAATAGATGTTTTTCTGGAACTCCTTTGCTTTTTCCATGATTCAGTGGATGTTGGCAATTTGATCTCTGGTTCCTCTGCCTTTTCTAAAACCAACTTGCACGTCAGGGAGTTCACGGTTCACATATTGCTAAAGCCTGGCTTGGAGAATTTTGACCATTACTTTACTAGTGTGTTAGATGAGTTCAGTTGTATGGTAGTTTGAGCATTCTTTGGCATTGCCTTTCTTTGGAATTGGAATGACAACTGACCTTTTCCAATCCTGTGGCCGCTGCTGAGTTTTCCAAATTTGCTGGCATATTGAGTGCAGCACTTTCACAGCATCATCTTTCAGGATTTGAAACAGCTCCACTGGAATTCCATCACCTCCACTAGCTTTGTTCGTAGTGAATCTTTCTAAGGCCCACTTGACTTCACATTCCAAGATGTCTGGCTCTAGGTTAGTGATCACATCATCATGATTATCTGGGTCGTTAAGATCTTTTTTGTACAGCTCTTCCGTATATTCTTGCCACCTCGTCTTAATATCTTCTGCTTCTGTTAGGTCCATACCATTTCTGTCCTTTATCGAGCCCATCTTTGCATGAAATGTTCCCTTGGTATCTAATTTTCTTGAAGAGATCTTTAGTCTTTCCCATTCTGTTGTTTTCCTCTATTTCCTTGCATTGATCGCTGAAGAAGGCTTTCTTATCTCCTTGTTGTTCTTTGAAACTCTGCATTCAGATGCTTATATCTTTCCTTTTCTCCTTTGCTTTTCGCCTCGCTTCTTTTCACAGCTATTTGTACGTTTAATTAGGTCCCATTATTTTTGCTTGTATTTCCTTTATTTTCTTTACTCTGGGAGGTGGGTCATAGAGGATCCTGCTCTGATTTGTGTTGCAGAGTGTGTTTGCTATGTTTTCCTCTAGGAGTTCTATTGTTCCTGGTCTTACTTTTAGATCTTTAATCCATTTTGAGTTTATTTTTGTGTATGGTGTATAAGAGTGTTGTAGTTTCATTCTTTGACAGGTGGTTGGCCAATTTTCCCAGTCACTTGTTAAAGAGATGGTCGTTTCTCCATTGTATATTCTTGCCTCCTTTTTCAAAAATAAAGCTTCCATGGGTGAGTGAATTCATCTATGGGTTTTCTGTTTTGTTCCATTGATCAGTGTTTATGTCTTTGTGCCAGTACCATACTGTCTTGAGTGTAGCTTCATAGTATAGCCTGAAGTCAGGCAGGTTCATTCCTCCAGATACACTTTAAGATTGTTTTGGCTATTTGAAATTTTTTTTGCATTTCCATACAAATTGTGAAATTATTTCTTCTAGCTCTGGTAGCTTGATAAGGATTGCATTGAATCTATAGATTGCTTTGGGTAGTATACGCATTTTCACTATATTGATTGTTCCAATCCATGTACATGGTGTATTTCTCCCTCTATTTGTGTCATCTTTGATTTCTTTCATCAGTGTTTTATAGTTTTCTATATTTACATCTTCTGTTTCTTTCAGTTCAGTTCATTTCAGTCACTTAGTCGTGTCCAACTCTTCGCAACCCCATGAATCGCAGCACACCAGGCCTCCCTGTCCATCACCATCTCCCGGAGTTCACTCAGACTAACGTTCATTGAGTCCCATGATGCCATCCGCCATCTCGTCTTTAGTTGTCCCCTTCTCCTCCTGCCCCCAGTCCCTCCCAGCATCAGAGTCTTTTCCAACGAGTCCACTCTTTGCATGAGGTGGCCAAAGTACTGGAGTTTCAGCTTTAGCATCATTCCTTCCAAAGAAATCCCAGGGCTGATCTCCTTCAGAATAGACTGGTTGGATCTCCTTGCAGTCCAAGGGACTCTGAAGAGTCTTCTCCAAATTTAGGTAGATACATTCCTAAGTATTTTATTCTTTTTGTCATAATGGTGAATGGTATTATTTCCTTAATTTTTCTTTCTGTTTTCTCATTAGTGTATAGAAATGCAACAGATTTCTGCGTGTGAATTTTATATCCTACAAGCTTTGCTGTATTAATTGATTAGCTTTAGTAATTTTCTGGTGGTGTCTTTAGAGGATCATGCCATCTGCAAACAGTGAGAGTGTACTTCTTTCCAATCTGAATTCCTTTTATTTCTTTTTCTTCTCTAATGCCTGTGGCTAAAACTTCCAAAACTATGTTGAATAATAATGATGATAGTGGGCACCCTTGTCTTGTTTCCCGACTTTAGGGGAAATGCTTTCAATTTTTCACCATTGAGGATAATGTTTGCTGTGGGTTTATCATAGATTGCTTTTAGTTATGTTGAGGTATGTTCTATGACTGATTTCTGTAGTTTTTTTTTTTTTAATCATAAATGGATGTTGAATTTTGTCAAAGGCTTTCTCTAAATCTATTGAGATAATCATAATGGTTTTTATCTTTCAATTTGTTAATGTGTATCACATAGATTTGTGAATATTGAAGACTCCTTGCACCCCTGCCACTATCATATATCATGATATATGATCTTTTAAATATGTAGTTGGGTTTTTTTTCTTTGTGTGTGTGTGTGTGTGTGTGTGTGGCATCTTTGTCTGGTTTTGGTATTAGGGTGATGATGGCCTCATAGAATGAGTTTGGCAGTTTATCTTCCTCTGCAGTTTTCTGGAAGAATTTGAGTAGGATAGGTGTTCCTTTTCTCTAAATTTTTGGTAGAATTCACCCATAATGACATCTGGTCCTGGTCTTTTGTTGGAAGATTTTTTATTACAGTTTTGATTTCTGTGCTTGTGATGGGTCTGTTAAGATTTGCTGTTTCTTCCTGGCTCAGTTTTATAAGGTTATACTTTTCTAAGAATTTGTCCATTTCTTCCAAGTTGTCTATTTTATTGGCACATAGTTGCTGATAGTAGTCTCTTAGGATCCTTTGCATTTCCAGGTTGTCTGTTGTGATTCCTCCATTTTCATTTCTAATTTTGTTGATTTGATTCTTCTCCCTTTTTTTCTTGATGAGTCTGGCTAATGGTTTGTCTGTTTATCTTCTCAAAGAACTAGGTTTTAGTTTTGTTGATTTTTGTTAGTCTCTCTTTTAATTTATTTCTTCCATAATTTTTTATGATTTCTTTTCTTCTGGTAACCCTGAGGTTCTTTTTTTTTTTTCTAGTTTTTTTAGATGTAAAGTTAGGTTATTTATTTGATTTTTGTCTTGTTTCTAGAGATAACCTTGTATTGCTATGAACCTTCCCCTTAGCACTACTTTTACTAAATCGCATAGGTTTTGGGTTATGGTGTTTTCATTTTCATTTGTTTCTTTGTGTATTTTGATTTCTTCTGTGATTTGTTGGTTATTCAGGAACATGATGTTTAGGCTTCATATGTTTGTATTTTTAATATATATATATATTTTTACTGTTTAGTTCAGTCGCTCAGTCGTGTCTGACTCTCAGTGACCCCATGAACCACAGCACGCCATACCTCCCTGTCCATCACCATCTCCCTGAGTTCACTCAGACTCACGTCTGTTAAGTCCGTGATGCCATCCAGCCATCTCATCCTTGGTCGTCCCCTTCTCCTCCTGCCCCCAATCCCTCCCAGCATTGGGGTCTTTTCCAATGAGTCAACTCTTCCCATGAGGTGGCCAGAGTACTGGCCTTTCAGTTTTAGCATCATTCCTTCCAAAGAAATCCCAGGGTTGATCTTTAGAATGGACTGGTTGGATCTCCTTGCAGTCCAAGGGACTCTCAAGAGTCTTCTCCAACACCACAGTTGAAAGGCATCAATTCTTCAGCACTCAGCCTTCTTCACGGTCCAACACTCACATCCATATATGACTACTGGAAAAACCATACTCTTGACTAGACAGACCTTAGTCGGCAAAGTAATGTTTCTGCTTTTGAATATACTATCTAGGTTGGTCATAACTTTTCTTCCAAGGAGTAAGCGTCTTAATTTCATGGCTGCAGTCACCATCTGCAGTGATTTTTGAGCCCCAAATTAAAAAGTCTGACATTGTTTACATTGTTTCCCCATCTATTTCCCATGAAGTGATGGGACCGGATGCCATGATCTTCGTTTACTGAATGTTGAGCTTTAGCTGTAGTTGACATCTAATCTTACCACATTGTGATAAAAAAAAGATGATTGAAACGAGTTCAGTTTTTTTGAGTTTACCAGTGCTAGGTTTATGGCACAGGATGTGATCTTTCCTGGAGAATGTTCTGTGTGCACTTGAGAAAAAGGTGAATTTCATTGTTTTGGAGTAAAATGTCCTACAGATATCAGTAGGTCTAACTGGTCCGTTGTATCATTTAAACTTTATATTTCCTTGCTAATTTTCTTTTTGGTTCATATATCCATAGGTGTAAATGGGGTATTAAAGTCTCCCACTATTATTGTGTTACTGTTAATATCCCTTTTCATACTTGCTGGCATTTGCTTTGCATATTGCGGTGCTCCTATGTTGGGTGCATTTATAATTGTTACATCTTGGATTGATCCTCTACTATGTAGTGTCCTTTGTCACTTTTCACAGCCTTTATTTCAAAAGTCTATTTTAACTGATACGAATATTGCTGCTACTCCTTTCTTTTGGTCTGCATCTGCATGCAGCATCTTTTTCCAGCCCTTCACTTTCAGTCTGTATATGTCCCTTATTTTGAGGTGTGTGTATTGTAGCATATACAGGGGTCTTGTTTTTGTATCTATTCAGCCAGTCTTTGTCTTTTGGTTGGGGCATTCAACCCATTTACATTTAACGTAATTACTGATAAGTATGACCCTGTTGCCATTTATTGTTTTGCGTTTGAGTTTATACACCCTTTCTGTGTTTCCTGTCTAGAGAAAATCCTTTAGCGTTTGTTGGAGAGTTGGTTTGGTGGTGCTGAATTCTCTGAGCTTTTGCCTGTCTGTAAAGCTTTTGATTTCTCCTTCATGTTTGAATGAGATCCTTGCTGGGTGCAGTAATCTGGACTGTTGGTTTTTCTCTTTCATCACTTTAAGTATGCCCTGCCTTTCCTTTCTGGCCTGAAGAGTATTGAAAGATCAGCTGTTATCCTTATGGGAATCCCCTTGTGTGTTTTTTGTTGTATTTCCCTTGCTGCTTTTAATATTTGTTCTTTGTGTTTGATCTTTGTTAATCTGATTAATATATATCTTGGGGTGTTTCAGGATATACCTTGGGTTTATCCTGTTTCAGACTCTCTGGATTTCTTCGAAATGGGTGAATTTGTCCTGCCCCATTTTAGGAAAGTTTTCAACTATTATCTCAAGTATTTTCCCATGGTCTGTCTTTTTGTCTTCTTCTGGGACCCTATGATTCGAATGTTGGAGCATCTAACATTTTCCTAGAGGTCTCTGAGGTTGTCCTCTTTTCTTTTTCCCTCTCTTCATTTATTTCCACCATTCTATCTTCTGCCTCACTTATCCTGTCTTCTGCCTCCATTGTTCTACTATTGGTTCTCTCCAGAGTGCTTTTGATCTCAGTTATTGCATTATTCATAATTGATTGACTTTTTAAAATTTCTTCTAGGTTCTTGTTAAACATTTCTTGCATCTTCTCAATCCTTGTCTCCAGTCTTTTTGTCTGTAACTTCAATTTGTTTTC
>SJYG01001478.1:74881-86000 GCA_006410535.1 Litocranius walleri
TACAGAATCAACATAAAACTGCTTCAAAAAGAGTGGTAGGCAAAACACGTTCTAATAACATGTAGGTGAAAACAAGCACAGCTGAATACATCTGATAATCTAAGTGTCATGGAATAAGAATCTGTACATGTAAAACAAAAGCATCTTTCTCAATCTGTGTAAAAAGAATAGGAACTTTTTCTTAAGATAAAACCTAAGTGTAAGGAGACACCAGCTTTTGCGGCATCCTTTGGCTCATTCTATACTAATGTACAATCAGGCCTGATTTAAAAAGAAAAGTCTCAGGTAGTGTAGGCCATCAGAAAAGAGATGGGAATAAAGAAACCTCCTATTGTGGAGGCTTTTCTCTATAACCCAAGCCTTAAAACTATTGCTGATGGATATCTGATATTCAAAAGGCATCTGAACTCAAAATGACACCTACCTTTGAACAAGTCAGGGGTCACACACCCAAAAATAAAGAAAAAATAGCAACAAAAACACAAAAAACATAATCAGGACACGCTCAGAAAGACAACACCAACAGGTAAATACAACTGGAAGTGCTTTCAAAAAGCAAAAAGCCCATGAATAGTACTTCATAGCGTTTCTTCTCAGAGATAAAAAATCCAAACTGCCAGGAGACATAAACCCTGAGCACTGGTAAAAGCCACCATGGAAAATGGTCCAGACCAGAAATGGTAGATTAACATTAGTCAGGGTGATCCTTTTATAGTAGTTGAGGAGTATCAGTTGGAGAAGCCAGTGTAAGAATCACCGTCCACGTGATTTTGTGGATAAAAAGAGACAGAAAGTAGGACACCTCAGAAATACATAGGTTTTGAAAACCACTGCAAGAGAGCATGCACTGCAGCAGCATTCCCAACACCCAGAGATGAAAGTAAAGAAAGTACACAGGGAAGGAGAGAGCAATGGATCAAGAAATGGGATACAGGTTCACAAAGGAATATGATTCAGGCCTTGAAACAAGGAATTAATATCATTGTCAATGGTACAAATAAATGTGGTGATAATCAGAGTCAGTGAAGAAGGGCAGATTAGAGATGGGTAATCTGATTTACCTTTCAAGAGGGACAGACAGTATTCCTGGCATCGAGTACCACACTGGTGGTAAAATGGACACCCAGTGCTGGGAACTCCCTGATGCTTAAGAAAGACGATGGCTTACAGGGAGGCTTACACTGGAAGGCTGAAATTCATGGATTCCCAGATACCTGTCTGGGATTGACAGGATTCACAGATACCTGTCAAATTCATAATCCACAGGGACCAACTTAGCAGGTTGGTTAACCTTCTGAGAGCAGGTTAGAAGAAAACTGCTGCTGATTGCCTCCGTGTACCAGTGTAAGGGAGCAAAAATCAGTACTGCTATCGAGACAGTCAATTCCTAGGCAGATTGATAAGAAGTCCAGGGTCCCCAAGGAAGAGAAAGGTGTCTGGGGCTCTTGAAGTGGGAACTAGGGGGTCTGGAATTCTCAAGGAGGAGAAAAAGACAAACTTTTTTCCCTCTACACTCCTTAGTCTGTCAATTACACAACTCAGTTTAAACTCTGTACTAGGGATTACACAACAACAATGTATCCGGCTGGAGGACAGTTTCTCCTTCCTGAAAACCTTCTGACTAATCCTGAAATATTAGAATGTATATTATGGGAGTGGGTCTAGTAAGATCTTTGCAACCTGCAGGCATTCTTTTGATTCACTGTACTAACTAATTTGAGAGTATATAACTACATTGCTAACACTAGCAAGGGGGGTGCTCTTTCTGCCCCCTTCGGATGTCTATGTCAGACATACGGATATGTCTATCCCTTTTATAGTTTAATAAAACTCTATTGCACAAAAGCTCTGAGAGATCAAGCCTGGTCTCTGGCCCCAGATTGAGTTTTCTTCTAGAAGCCAAGAATCCCTGCGTCTTTTCATGGGTCAGCAACAACCTTTCACGACAACAAAGGCAACTGTACATCACCTTCTTCCAACAAGAAACGTGAACTACAGTAAAACTGAGAAGGAAGGAGACACAAGTGCTGGGAGTCAGTGTGAGGAATCCCACCCGTGACAGAGTCACGTGGAAGGAAGGGCGTGACCAAACTTCAGGGGTTCCTCACGGCATTTCCTGAGCATCCACCCCCCAAAAAATAAGAATCTGCCAGCTTCTGCACTCTGCTTTCCCACTCTTCTGATATTCTCTGGGAAAAAGTCAAAACAAGGCTTTAGTTTTCTGCGTTTGAAAGGGATGTTTCAGTTGAACCCCTTCTAATAGCTCTTTAGCTTGCCTAACTGGTTTTCCCCGACTCCTTACAGCTTGTGAATTGCTTACAGCCCCCCAGCACAGAAAGGCACAAAGCCTGAAAGCATCTTAAAGACACAGAGCCTTTTCTAAAGAGTTCAAAATCATATTGGTGACGGGTTTTCACTGTTGACTCAAGGATTGCTGCCAGGCCTCCATATTCTTTATCTGTAGAAAAAGATATGTACTGGCTTTGATGTTAGCAACACTAGACTTTTGAGTTGATTGCTTCTCTTTTGCTGTAAATCACTGTACTCCCTTTACTTGTTATAAGTTTCTGTATCTTTGCTGTGTAAGAATGTAACTTTGTTTAGCTCATTCTACTCTCATTTACAAAGAGAAATGGCACATACCTCTGAAGATACAGTTACCATAGTAACAAGAGGAGAACCCAGAGAAATGCTGCCATCTTGTGGCCGCTTTCAGGAACATCAATCACAAAACCTTGATGGACACTATTCATAAGGTCAGAAAGGGCTCTAAATGACATCTACCCTTTGAAAATGGCCATCTACCCTTTATTGGAAAAGACTCTGATGCTGGGAGGGATTGGGGGCAGGAGGAGAAGGGGACGACAGAGGATGAGATGGCTGGATGGCATCACTGACTTGATGGATGCAAGTCTGAGTGAACTCTGGAAGTTGATGTTCTGTGATTCATGGGGTCACAAAGAGTCAGACACGACTGAGCGACTGCACTGCACTGAACCCTTTATTTCGGCTACACAGAAATTAAAAAAAAGAGCAAACCACACAATTAGTAAGGAAAAATCAACAGGTAAATGCAATTCAGTACTTAGAAGCCTCTAGAAATGTGCCTTCTTTGATTTCTTATCCTTGATAAGAAAAGTTAAACTGCAACACGACATCACTACTGAGAAACTAAAATGGCAACTATCAAAACTTCTAGAGACAAGAAGCAGTTGAGCAATATTAGTAAGTGAAAGTTGTTAGGCTCCGAGTCCAAGTCTCCGAATAGACTGAGAGAACAAGTCCACCATGGCAATGCAAAACAATATGGGAGTTTATTGCTAACTCGAGTTACGGCACTCTGTCACATCCAATGCAGTGGAGTGAGGCAGAGAGCCCTGAGCCCAGACTTACAGGAGTATTTATAGACTTAGAACAAAGACAGTGAGTTGGCACTGAGAGAACAAGTCCACCACGGCAATGCAAAAGCAAGAAGGGAGTTTATTGCTAACTCGAGTTAGGGCACTCTGTCACATCCAATGCAGTGGAGTGAGGCAGAGAGCCCCGAGCCCAGCATTACAGGAGTATTTATAGACTTAGAACAAAGACAGTGAGTTGACAAGGGCGGATTGATTGCAAGGAGTTCTTGGCATCTATTAATTGGCTAAATTTTGCACATCAGGCTCACTTAAGGGACTTTTCGTGTTATCTGGGCTAGTTCTAACCAGGCTACAGGGAATATGCTGACCGGCTGAGTCTCAAGGTTGGGAGGATGATGATCTCATCTCCTTCTGGGCAGTGACCCAGCTTTTTCTGTGATTGTAACTCTGGCTACTTTATTCCTTGAAGCTTGTCATGGCTTCTGTCAGGTCTCAACATTCCCCTCTGTTCTTTGGTCATATAGAGGAATCTTCCTCTATTTTCTGGGGCACTGTCTGGTATTGTTGCCTGAGTACAAACAGCTGGACCGTATTGATACGTTCTTTTATGAAGGTTATAAGCTTGTTAATAATACAGGGGCCAAAGGTAAGTATTAGTAGAAGCACCAGCAGGGGTCCCAGCAGCATAGAAATTAAAGTCGTTAGCCAGGGGGACCTATACTATATATTTGTATTGGCTCCAAAATTTGGCTCATAATTATAATTCCACTGTAAATACTGGTAAACTGGTCCCTCCTGGTTTGAATTCCCCAAGACAAGCCTGAAACCCATGCTCTCTCCTTTTTAGCTCTTTCTTGGTTAAACCTCACCCTTATTTGTGCATAATTGCAGTTTTCTTTGCATAACCAGTCCCTATAGGGAGATATGGGTTTGGCAAATGAAAAGTTAAGTAGGTCCCGGTTCCCTACTTCCCAGCGTCTAGGCCCATCATTAGAAGTTACACAATCCCATGACTTACAATAGTAGTCCTGTGCCCCATCCCAACACAAGTCTTCCAATTTTGTCTTTGGTAGCCCGGACATACCCAGAATCCCTGATTCCGAAGAAAACCCCTTGCCCAGGTTACATCTACCACTGGCTTGAGGTCAAAGTACAAGTCTGGCCACCAAGTGTTTGGAGGATGTACTTCAATGATCGAGTTGAGCACCTCTCGTGTCATTTCATTCTGCAGTTTCCAAGTGATCTTGACTGGCTGATGTGGGTTGGCGCTAGCAGCTCCAGAGTCGAGAAGAGTGGTCATCAATAAGATGATCAAGATGACTCGCCTGGTTCTCGTTGGCGGCTGAGCTTCAGCTTGAGGGGGTTTGATGGGTGCGGAGTTACCTCCCATTCTTCTCTGGCTTTTTCTTGTTGTTCTGGGGTGGCCCGACGCACGTGGTTGCAATGCACCCAAGGTCCAATACCGTCGACCTTTAGGGCAGTGTGGGTGGTAAGAAGAACAACATAAGGACCCTTCCATCTAGGTGCTAATGCCTTGGTCTGGTGCCGCTTAACCTATACCCAATCTCCTGGGCCAATATTATGTGAGGGGATGGTTCTCTTGTCTTGACCTTCGTGTATTTCTCAGAGCAATTTCCAGACGTGAGTATGTACTTTGCCCAATGCCATTAGGGCCTCTTGGAATTGCCCTAAAGTAGGGGGAGGTTGTTTCTTTCCCTCTAAGATAGGACACAGGGGAGGGAGTCTTCCATACATGACTTCAAAAGGGGTCATGTTAAGCTTGTAGGAAGTATTAGGTGCACGGAAGAGGGTGAAGGGAAGGAGGGTCACCCAGTCCCCGCCAGTCTGTACTGCCAACTTTGCCAAAGTTTCTTTTAGGGTCCGATTCATTCTCTCAACCTGTCCTGAGCTCTGGGGACTGTACTCACAATGTAACTTCCATTTGGTCCCCAGGGCTAAGGCAAGTCCCTGGACAATTTGGCTCACAAAAGCAGGCCCATTATTGGAGCCAATGGTCACCGGCAGACCAAGCCTAGGTACTATTTCTTCTAGAATCTTCTTGGCCACTATCATAGCTGTTTCCCCCTTAGTAGGGAAGGCCTCTACCCACCCTGAGAAAGTATCCACCATGACTAGCAGATAACGGTAGCCATACTTTCCTGGCCTTACCTCTGTAAAATCTATCTCCCAATGCTGCCCTGGTCTTTCTCCCCAGTACCTCGTTCCTGCATGTTGTCCTTTTCCTGGCCTCATCAGCTTGCATGCTTTGCAGGCATGGACTATGTCTCGTACAGTCACTTGTTGTCGAGGAAACCTCAGACGTGCTGTCTGGAGAAGCATTAGGGTCTTTTTCTCTCCTAGATGGGTGGTCAGGTGTAGATGCTCACATAGGTGTCGACCCAAGTTGGCAGGAAGCATCAAGTAGTCACCTGGGTCTCGGTACCATCCATCTTCGCCCTCTCGAAGGTCAGCATTCTCTCAAGTCCAGGCAAGATCAGATGAGGAGTACTCAGGATAAGGTCCCCATGCCTGGGGGTGGTAGTCCTATTGTCAGTATGGGGGCAGTATAGTCTTTATTAGCCGCTTCCCGAGCTGCCGTGTTGGTGGCACAGTTGCCCCGTGCCCTGAGGTCCCCTCCTTTTTGATGTCCAGGGACATGCACTATTGACACCGCTCAAGGCAGCTGGACAGCCTCCAAGAGTCTGCGGATCTCAGGCAGATTCTTAACTTCTTTCCCTTCGGCTGTCATAAACCCCCGTTTTCTATATATTGGGCCCTGAATGTGCACAGTACCAAATGCATACCGCCTGTCGGTAAAAATGGTAATTCTTTTTCCTTTGGCCCTCTCCAGGGCCTGTATTAAGGCAATCAATTCCGCCTTTTGTGCAGAGGTATCTGGGGGAAGGGCTTCAGCCCATATTGTCTGCCCAGAGTCATCAACTATTGTGGCCCCTGCCCTTCTCTGTCCATCCTTAATAAAACTGCTTCCATCTGTAAACCATATCAGCTCACCTCTGTTAGGTCTTTTCGTACCACCATCGCCTCGGCCAATATCTCACCACAGTCATGAATGGGGCGATCTTCCTCTGGGTTGGGTAAAAGAGTAACTGGGTTCAGGAAGCAGGGCGTCTGGAAGTGTATCCGCGGGGTGTCAAGCAGCAAGGCCTGATAAAGTGTCAAGCGGACATTAGAAATCCACTTACCCAGCGGCTGCTTTAAGACTCCTTTGATGCCATGTGGAGTGTAGACCAGGAGTCACTGTCCATAAGTCAGTTTATCGGCATCATGGGCCAGGAGGGCAGTGGCGGCAATAATTCGAAGGCAAAGTGGCCATCCAGCGGCCACTGGGTCTAGTCGTTTGGAGAGGTAGGCCACTGGTCGCCTCCATGGCCCCCATTTCTGTGTTAAAACCCTTTTTCCTATTTCCCGTTTTTCATCTATGAACAATTGGAAGGGTTTCATTGGCTCAGTCCATTCCCGGTTTTTATTTTCTCTGCTCCCTTCGTATAGTGGCTGGGCTTTTTCAGCGAACCCCAGGATCCATAACCGGCAATACTCAACAGTCCCCAGAAACTCTCTCACTTGTCTAGGAGTTGCAGGCTCAGGGATCTGCAGTATAGTCTCTTTCATGGCTTGCGTTAGCCATCTTTGCCCTTGTTTTATCTTGTACCCTAGGTACACGACCTCCTGCTTAGCAATCTGGGCCTTTCTTGCACTGGCCTGGTACCCCCAAGGTCCCCAAATTTTGAAGGAGGTTGCCTGTTGCTTCTAGGCATTCTTCCTTCATAGTTGCTGCTAGCATAAGATCATCAACATACTGCAATAAAACAATGGTGGGGTGATCAACCCGATACTCACGGAGGTCTTCACCTAGAGCCTCATTAAACAGCATGGGCGAATTTTTGAAACCTTGTGGTAGTCGAGTCCAAGTCAGCTGTCCGGGGGTCTGATTGCCTTCTTCTACCCATTTGAAGATCTCTTGGCTCATGGGGGCCAGGGGTAAACTGAAAAAGGCATCTTTCAAGTCCAAGATAGTATACCAAACACAATCTGAGGATAGGCTGCTTAGTAGAGTTAAAGGGTTAGGAATGGTAGGATGAATATCACTCAGCCGTTTGTTGACTTCTCGTAGCTCTTGAACCGGTCTAAAGTCAGTTCCCCTGGGCTTTTTCACAGGCAATAGGGGAGTATTCCATGGGGACCAGCACCTTTTGAGAATCCCTGCCTTCAGGAGGCGCTGTATGTGCAGCATAATTCCTTGCCGGGCCTCTTGGCTCATGGGATACTGTTTTACCCTCACAGGCAAAGCGTTGGCCTTCAGTTCAACAACAATGGGAGGTCTTTGTTTGGCTAGTCCCATTCCTGCTACTTCTGCCCAGGCTGGAGGTATCTTTGAATCCATTGTTTCACAGCAGGGTCTATAGCTGTAGGGGGCTCTGGTGAGTACATTCTATATTCGTCCCTTAATGCTAGAGACAGAACTTGTACAGGATGTCCGGTCCCGTCTAGAACCAATATCTGTCCGTGGTCGAAGTGAATTTGGGCATTGACCTTAGATAGCAAGTCTCTTCCTAGCAAGGGTGCTGGGCATTCTGGTATCACAAGACAGGAGTGGGTCACCTATTGGGCCCCCAAGTTCACGTGTCGTTTCATGGTCCATCCATATTGTTTAGTCCCAGTGGCTCCTTGGACCCAGCTGGTCTTTTTAGATATTGGTCCATCTTTCTGATTAAGAACTAAGTATTGGGCTCCTGTATCTACCATGAAGCCAACCAGTTTCCCCTCCACATTTATAGTTACCCAGGACTTGGGGAGGGGTGCCAGGCCCTGACCCCCCCAGTCGCTATCCTCTCCTGCATAGAGGATATTTGAGGACCCCTCCTGTTTGGTAGGTCTCTCTCTTAGATTTTTCTTGGGGCACTTATCTTTCTAGTGCCCAGATTCCTTACAAAATGCACATTGATCCTTCTTAAGTCCTCGCCTTACCGGCCTCTCTTCACCCTTTGCGTTAACTTTCTTTGCCTTCTGAGAATTATTTCCCTGTTGTATTCCTGCAAACAATATCTGGGCCAGCTCTTTCTGATTTCTACGGTTTTCTTCAGCCCTAAACTCTCTTTCTTCTCGTCTGACACCTTCTTCCCTCACTTCCAGAGTCTCTCTATGATTAAAAACTCTTTCTGCTGCCCTCATTATGTCTTGCAAGGACTCTTCAGCCAACCTTTCTATCTTCTGTAACTTTCTCTTGATGTCAGGGGCTGCCTGAGTTACAAACGCTAGCATGACTGCTGCCCGTGTCTCATTGGCTTGAGGGTCCATAGGGATGTATTGCCTGAAAGCTTTCATTAGTCTTTCAAGGAAAGCTGCCGGGCTCTCATTTGGCTCTTGTCTAACTAGTTTTATTTTAGCCAAATTTGTTGGCCTTCTGGCAGCTGCTCTAATGCCAGCCATGAGAGTCTGGCGGTATACTCGGAGATGCTCCCTGCCTTCAGCGTGCTCAAAATCCCAGCGGGGCCACACCAAGGGAAACCTCTCATCAATCAGGTTAGGCTGCATAGTGGTTCTCCCATCCTCCCGGGTACATTCTTCTGAGCTTCTGATAGGATCCATTAGGGTTCCTCTGTGGTAAAAAAATTTGTTGGCTTCCTGGCAGCCACTCTAAGGCCGGCCATGAGAGTCTGGAGGTATACTCAGAGACGCTCCCTATCTTCAGCGCGCTTGAAATCCCAGCAGGGCCGCACCAAGGGAAACCCCTCATCAATCAGGTTAGGCTGCATAGTGGGTCTCCCATCCACCCCGGGTACATTCTTCCGAGCTTCTGATAGGATCCGTTCGTGATCCTCTGTGGTAAAAAGTACCCACAACAACTGTTGACAATCATCCCAAGTGGGGTTATGGGTGAAAAGGATAGAATCTAAAAGATCAATGAGACCCTGATGTTTTTCAGAAAACGAGGGGGTCTGAGTTTTCCAGCTGTAAAGGTCACTGGTGGAGAAGGGCCAGTGTTGATACGTCCATTCTCCGTCTGCTTGGGCAGGCCCCGCCCGAACCGGAAATGCCTGGACAGTGGAGGAGGAGGGGACCTCCAGGTTGTCTCCCTCTGCCATGTTGGCGACTCCTCTGGTTCTTCCCTGAGTTCCTTGGGTGGGGCCCCCTTCTCGGGTAGGGGCTGAAGGCACGACGTCCCTCCTTGTTCCCCCAGACGAGACCGGAACCTGTGGAAGCAAAGGCGGATGCGGATCTGCATAGGGGGGCGGGGAAAGTCGGACTCCAGGTCTAACAGATTGGGGTACAGTGAAGACTCCTGGAGCACCGGCTTCACCCGATTTTTGCTCTTTTCATCCTCTTTTTCCTTGGTAGTTTCCACAGTTAGCACCTGCGGGCACGAAGAGGCTTCTGACGGGGAAGAGGGACAAGGGGGATTAGAAGGTGTGAGAACAAAAGGTTTAAGCCAGTCTGTCAGATTTTCCACCAGATCCTGCCAGACCAAGATGTATGGAGTTTGGTCCGGGTGTCCCAACGGGTTGGGACTGAGCACTTTTTCTCTGACTGCTCGAACAATAGGCAAGCTGAAGGTGCCCTCTGGGGGCCAGTTGACGTTAAGCAGGCCATTCAACCGAGCAGAGAGTCACCAACTTGCTTTTCTTCACCAGCAGGGATAAATTCTGCACTCTAGACTTAAAATCAGAGAAATAGTTAGTCACAAGAGTCAGAGGAGTAGATGCCCTTTGTCCCATGTTTGCAAACGCGAGGCATTTGCCCTGAGAACTCCTAGGAACAAACAAAGAACACAGAGGCGGTACCGGCACTCACATAGACACAACGACCAGATGCAGACAGCAAACACAAGATGGCCACTAACAGCCGAACACTAGATCTTCCTGGGTTCTCTTTTCAGTCTTACCTGCAGGATTTTCACAGAGCCAGTCGCCTCCTCGGTATGATACCGAGCCCTGGTCTCACAGTGGACTTATTCCTGTACTCACACCCAGCTGCCTCCCCAGTACGATACCAGGCCCTGGTTTTACGCTGGGCTTCCTCAGAGTTAACACTGGTGTTCGGAGTTCTTACGTCCTAGCGAGGTCTCCCTTCTACCAGGAGAGTTGCTCTGCCCAAAGGGAGATCCTGGACAAGCCCCCAAATGTTACGCTCCGAGTCCAAGTCTCCGAATAGACTGAGAGAACAAGTCCGCCACGGCAATGCAAAAGCAAGAAGAGAGTTTATTGCTAACTCGAGTTACGGCACTCTGTCACATCGAATGCAGTGGAGTGAGGCAGAGAGCCCCGAGCCCAGACTTACAGGAGTATTTATAGACTTAGAACAAAGACAGTGAGTTGGCAAGGGTGGATTGGTTGCAAGAGGTTCTCAGCATCTATTAATTGGCTGAATTTTGTGCACACAGCCTCACTTAAGGGATTTTTCGTGTTATCTGGGCTAGTTCTAACCAGGCTACAGGGAATATGCTGACCGGCTGAGTCTCAAGGTCGGGAGGATGATGATCTCATCTCCTTCTGGGCAGTGACCCAGCTTTTTCTGTGACTGTAACTCTGGCTACTTTATTCCTTGAAGCTTGTCATGGTTTCTGTCAGGTCTCAACAAAATTGAAGTTGCTAAGTTGGGTATGACTCTTTGCGACCCCCATGGACTGTAGCCTAGCAGGTTCCTCCATCCATGGGATTTTCCAGGCAAGAATACTGGAGTGGATTGCCACTTCCTTCTCTGGGTCTGACCCAGGAATTGAACCTGGGTCTACAGCATTGCAG
>SJYG01001479.1:0-26230 GCA_006410535.1 Litocranius walleri
TTGCTTCCATGGATACTACACAGCCCCTTCATACACTGAAATCGCACAACGATGGTAAGGAGTACAGTGCCCCACATGTCTGTCACTGGTCCACAGAGCAGAGACGGACCAGGTCCACTGAGAGTAGGGAATCTGTGCGGATACTCAGTTCCCTGAACCTCCTTTAAAGTAGGAAGCAGACAGAAGGGGGAAGAATTCATGACTAAGAGATGCCCCATGCCATCTGGAAAATATACACCCTCTTTAATTTCTCTCTGAGCCCAGATCCCAGGGACTCCATCTGCCAGCGAGGTCCTACCTGCCTCCTGGAGTCACATTCTTAGCCAGCACATTCCGTCCACTTGCTAGCTCTCCCCACACTCTGGTTTCTTTCATCTCTGCAGCATCGCTGACATCACTCAGGCTTTTCTCCTCCTTTGTTGTCTCAACTCCTTTCATCAGCTCAGGGAGGTGCATCACAACCCAGCACTGCCGTGACAGTTCAGCTCAGCTCAGTTCCATCGCTCAGTCATGTCCGACTCTTTGCGACCCCGTGAACCGCAGCACGCCAAGCCTCCCTGTCCACCACCAACTCCCGCAGTCTACCCGAACTCATGTCCATTGAGGTGGTGATGCCATCCAACCATGTCATCCTCCGTCGTCCCCTTCTTCTCCTTCCCTCAGTCTTTCCCAGCATCAGGGTCTTTTCAAATGAGTCAGCTCTTCGCATGAGGTGGCCAAAGGATTGGAGTTTCAGCTTCAAAGTTCATTAACCTCTGATGAGATATCACTATTTTTAAATTCTCATTAATTATGTACATAAAATGACACTGGCCTAGCTTTAATCTACATATAACAGTTAATCCTTTTGACATAGCTACAAACTCCACATTGTGCTTCATTCTTTATAGGTGACAAAACTGAGCCTCAGCCAGACCTGACTGAGACTAAAGCCTCTGGGTGACCTTTCCTGTCTTGTGATTTCAATAAATCCTGACAAGGACCATATGAAGGAGAGAGTGGTCACTCCCTGGACGGGGAACCTGAGGTTTGGGACCTACTTTAATGGCCTACACTGCCGCACATCATGCTCCTACTCATTGGCTGGTTCCAGACTGGGACCCACGTCTTCTGAACCTAAACTTTATTCTTCCTACCAATTCACTCAACCTTGCCTCAATTATAGATACAAGTATAGGTTGGAAATATTGTGAATTGGTTGCACACCATTGCAAGAAACCCATATTGCAACAAAGTGAATAACATACATTTTTTGGCTCTCCATGTCTTATAAAAATTATGTTTATACTGTACTGCAGACTATTAAGTGTACAATAGCGTTGTCTAAAAGACAAAGTACATATCTTCATTAAAAATACTTGATTGCTGAAACTTGCTAACAAGTATCCGAAAGTTTAGAGAGCCATAAGCTTTTGGCTGGTGGGGGGTCAGGCATGTGTTTTGATGGCTGCTGACTGATTAGGGTGGTGGCTGTTGAAGGTTGGGGTGGCCATGGTAATTTCTTTAAATGAAACAACAGTAACGTTTGCTGTATCAATGGACTCTTCTTTTTCAGAAACAATTATTAGCATGCAGTGTTGTTTGTTAGCTTTTTACCCACTGCAGAATGTCCTTCAAAATTGGAGTCTATCCTCTCAAAACCTGCCACTGTTTTATCTAATATTCTAAATTATGGAATATTCTAAATCCTTCGCTGTCATTTCAAAAATCTTCACAGCATCTCCACCAAGGGTAGATTCCTTTCAAGAAACCACTTTCTTCACTCCCATAAGAATCGGCTCCTCGGGGTTAAAGTTTTATCATGAGATTGCAAAAATGCATTCAGGTATTCAGGTCCCTTTTCTATTTCTAGTTCTCTTGCTATTTCCTGAAACCATAAAACTCCCAGGTGAGACTATAAGAAAAAGCTCCTTGGCATTGGTCGTGGCAATGATTTTTAGATATATTACAAATGCACAAGTAACAAAAGCAAAAATCAACAAGGGGGACCAACAAAACAAAACATCTTGCACAGCAAAAGAAACCGTCAACAAAATGAAAAGGTAACCTGTGGGACTGGAGAAAATCTGTGTAAACTGTGTGTGTAGCATGCAATTAATTTTCAAAATATGTAAGGAAATCATACAACTCAATATAGAAAAATCTGAGTAAAATTTGGCAAATGACCTAAAGAGATATTTTCCCAAAGCTTGTATATAAATGGTGAACATGTATGTGAAAAGGTGCTCAATATCATCACAATTGCATAAAGAAGAATAAAATACCTAGAAACAGATTTAACAAACGAGGTGAAACACCTCCATAGTGCAAAGAGTAAGACACTGGTGAAAGAAAATGGAAGAGGTACAAATAAATGGAAAGAGTGGGGGCTCCCAGGTGAGCAGATAAGGCCGAGAGGTAACTGATGGGACACTCCTGGGGACTGAGGCTATGTGGTGTAGGACTGACTGGGGAAGGACCATATTTGCTTCCATGGATACTACACAGCCCCTTCATACACTGAAATCGCACAACGATGGTAAGGAGTACAGTGCCCCACATGTTTGTCACTGGTCCACAGAGCAGAGACGGACCAGGTCCACTGAGAGTAGGGAATCTGTGCTGATACTCAGTTCCCTGAACCTCCTTTAAAGTAGGAAGCAGACAGAAAAATATTCATATGATAATGTTTCATAAAAAGTCAATATTTTCATCTTTTCACTTGACAGTGTATTTGTGTATTTGTGTGCATTTCTGCCTTACAAATCTACAGTTCTGGCTCTAAGGGAGGGCGGGATGGTTCAGACAGTAAACCTAGTGGTGGGGAGGTGCAGACGAATCTTTTCTTGCTTGCTTGCCAGTCCTCTGCTCACCTCCTACTGTGCGGTCCTGTTCTTAGCAGGCCCGGGACTGGTATCTTTCCATGGCCCAGGGGTTGGGGACGACTGCATTAGGGGATATCTGCCTACATTGATTATGTCTTTTTAAAGAAAGGATATGGTTTAGTTTTTTTCCCCTACTGTCATTACAGTGATCCATCAAACTCTGCTTTGTGTTTTCTTTATACTTTCAAGGTTGGTTTGTTTGTTTGTTGTTATTGTTGTTTTCATATGATCCTCTGGATCATATTTAAAAATCTTCACTAGGTGAGCTGTGTAAAGTTTCCCACTGTGACTTTTGTTTTCTCCATTCTCTATTTCTATCAGTACTAGTTTTCAATATTTTGGCTTTGCTTTAAGACATGCATTAGAATTTTGTGTTAATATCTTCTCATAGCATTGCCTCTGTTAGCATAAGAAAATTTCTCTTTCTCTTGTAATGTTTTCTTTTTCTTAAAGTCTACATTTTCTTTTGGTATAATATGGTTATACCAGCTTTCTGTAGGTTCATGTGGAGAAGGTATACAGTTTTCCATGTTTTATTTTCAAATTTTCTAGATGATTAAATTTTGCATGTGTCTCTTTTCAAGAGGATCTGATGGAAGGTTTCTTCTCTCATCTGATAACAGCCTTTTGGTTGATTGTTGTTGTTGTTGTTTTTAGTAATATTTAGTCTGAATCTTTTAATGTAAAAAAAGATGTAATTTGGTTTACATATGTCATATTAATGTATATATACATATGTATTTTCTTCTTCTAAGTTCCTTTGAAATGATTAATATTTTATAACTATGAAAATTGTTAGCGCATGTGGCTAGATTGTTAAACATTCTTTTGCCATTCTTGTAGTAGTTACCCTTCAGATTGCAATGGATATTTATGCCATTTCGTAGTCTAATATTAGCTCATTAGTTCTTTGAAACGACTGGGAGAATTATGGTACCTTGAGACACTTTGACTCTGTATACTCCCTCCAAACATACTGTCACGTGTTTTCATTCTCCCTATATTTAAATTCCCAGAAGAAATTAGTATCATTGTGTTATATAGTCAGTACTCATGTAAAGTTGCTCACGCGTTCACAAATGGCAGTAGGCTTTTTTTCCTGTATGTATGTGACTCCACCTGGGAAGTTATTTCTTCTGCCTGAAGAATAACATATACATTTTCTTTTAGTTTGAATCTTTTGACCACAAATTTTCTGAGTTTTTGCTGCATGAGGATGAAATGAACGTAGTTTCTTTAAAAAATATTTTTCCTTAAAAGTACTTTTAATCCGATTAATATTATTATCTTCTGTTGATATCTTGCTACTTTTGGAAACTTTTCAACCAACTTCTCATCGGCTACCATTCCTCCACTCTCTTCCTCTCCTCCTCTCTGGCGCTCACATTAACTGTGTGTTAGGTGTACCCCTTGCATCACCCGTAATTCTCTACACCTCTCTTTTGAAATTCTCCATATTATATCTCTCCAGACTCCATTCTGGATCTTTTCATCAGACTTGTCATTCATTTCTCTAATTCTTCCTTCAGGGAGGTGGATCACCTCTGACCTTTGAATCATCACACCGTGGTAGATTTAAGGGTATGTTTTAATGTCCTCCTAGAGCAGAGCAGAGAACTGAGACTTGGGGATGAAATGCCCCTTTTCCCAGGTCACTTAGCCTGAACCAAGTAGAGCAGAGTCTGACATTACACACTGCACTCTAGGCCCAGACCCTTTCCTCGGTGCCTGTTTTCTTCTTGGCTGTGACTGCTCCCTACCTCCCATTTCCTGAAAAGTGGAGCCAGAGTGAAGTCTGCCAGATTTTTTTTCAAGCATGAGATGTATTTCTGTTTATCACAAAGTCAGTGATGACTTTTCTTTAGCCATGATGTTTACTGAGGACTTCTGGTACTGGGACCACTGATATGTTGTTGTCAATTTTAGAGCACACCGATAAAGTGAACCCTTTCCAAAGAAGAGCACCAAGCTGGGGTGTTTACCGAAGGCAATACACCTATTGGTCTGAACAGGTCATTTCCCAGCAGCAGCAAGACAGAGATTCAGAAGACAGTGATGCTTGTATGGACATCCAAGCAAGATAGTGAGTGACCAGTCACCAAGGCTGACATGTACCAACCAGTGAACAACAGAAACTTGTAGTTAAACCTGCCATTTTTCTATCCAACCTGGAAGATTGAGGAATGATGGGATGAGATTAATGCTTGAGCAATCATCATTGTAGCTCTGGTATCATGTGGGAAACTGTAGAGAAGACTTTCCAAGCCTATATGGACCACTTTCTTCTCTCCACTTCCCATAGTGCTCCCTGTGAACTTCCATCCCATCATCAGAGAAGTAGTTTTCAGAAACAAGACCAAATGCATATTTACATGGAGACAAAACAAAAGCCTCCAGAAAAAAGAATGGGGAGAAACAGACAGGATGAGACCTTGGGGAGCTGGTTCAAGATCATAGTGAGTATGTTGGCTAAATGGACCTAATATGTGGAAGATGACAGAGAGAGTCATGTTGGATGTGTGTAGTGATGCTGGGAACTTTTCTGTGGCAGTGGTGTTGGTAATCAGTCTTGTTCTTACTAGGAGCTATCTTCCTAGATCATCTAAGGGTGAGTTCAGAGAAGCAATAGAAAGGAAACTGATTGCCTGCGAGGAGGAGCATGGGAGAGGTTGACTAAAGGCAAAGGAGGAAACCTACTGCCAGGGAGATGGAGCTCTTCACAGCAGATCACGTGTTTGGCTCAAGCTGAGTGTGGGAAGAGGCTGAGTCTCCGGGGTCTGTGTCAGAGTGACAGGCCAAGTCTACCTCCTATGGATCTCTTGGAAATTTATAAAAGGAAGTACATGTGAAACATATTAAGTCGACTTATTCAGGAAGTGCTTGAATGAAAAGAAAGTTATATAGAAAATCCATGTCTGGTAAAAAAAAAAAAAAGTTAAGATAACAGATATTGTCCTATCTTTAAAAATAATTTAAAGCCTGAAGAAAAGGTCCTGAATCAAGACACAGTTGGGTCTTATGTTAACCATAGATTGCTTTGTATTCATTCTCTTTCCCATTTGTTTTTTGGCTACTAGATTCCCTTTGGTATAAAATATGATGAGAAGTGGCTGCTGAATTTGATTCAGAAGCAAAGCAGTGTCCCCTTCACTGCATTCGAAGTAAGAGAAGACATAGAGTTGATGAGACGAAATGGGGTAGACTGCGGGCCCAGAGAAATGGCACTGGTCTCATATTCTGCTGCTGCCGTCACTCTCCCTACAGTTTCACTATGAGAAAATGCAGGCCCAGTTCTTTGTTGAGAATGCCAGCGTTGCCTGTGCATTGAAGAATGTCAATGGCAAGATTTTCAATGGATGTAGATAGACCACAGTTTATTCAACTAGCCCCCTCTTGGTGTATATGTCTTGTTTCTTATCTTCTGCTGTATGAATTATTCTTGCAGGAATGACTTTGTACTTAAGTCTTTTCTTCTTTTTACATTGTTACTTTAGGGTAATTTCTTAGAAGAGGCTGCTGATTCCAATGGTAAGTGTTTGGTAATTTTATAACATCATAACAAATCTCCTTGTTAGGCGTTGTACCATGTCACATTACAACCAGCAATGTATATGTCTCCATATTACTTCACAGACTATGTAAATGATGAGAAGAGGCATCTTGTGTTTTTTTTTTCTTTTTTCTCTTTGCATCTCTTCATCAAGAGTTAGGTTAAATAGTTTTTCACATGTTTAAGGAACATATTCTCTGGAAAGATTTCTTTGTATGTAGTACACTATCTCCTCTAGAATGTTCTAATTTGCCTTTTATTTTCATAAGCTTCCTGTACAAGTAGATAAATTTCATTGGTTAGATAAGTTGTATATTTTCCCCAATGTGTAATTTTTTCATTTTATTTTGCTTATGTGATTTTTTGCCATGCAATTTTTAATGGAATCGAGTGTTACCATGGTTTTCGCTTCCTGTTTTTGGATTTGAAGTCATCTTTGGAAAATTTTTCTCAACTACGAGCTTCTAGAGGAAACTACTGGGGTTGTACATTTGTGGACAGGAGAAAGAGAGAAAAGGATCATATTAGAGTGTCAGGTGTAAGAAGAACCCAGAAAACAAGTGACCATCATGTGAGAAATCTGGGAAAACCATTTCTTTAAGTCAATAGAATTGGGCCCTTGGACCAGAGTTTCTGTCCGGTGTTTGTCTTGATAGCCTAGTCTCTATTCTTTTCCATCTCTTGTGGATACATACCAGGCTTCCCCTGCCTGCAGAGAACATCTTTATAAAGCAGGAATTCCATGTCATCTCAAATGGACATGTCAGATGACTTAAATGGATAGAACCACCCTCTTATCTCCTCAGAGATAATAAACTCAAAACCAATTCCAAAGTGTGCTGGGAGCCAGTGTGAGGAACTCCGCCCGTGGCAAGGGTCATGAGGAAGGAGGCTTGGCATATGCAAAGGTGGGATTGAGCCTCAGGAGACCCCCTGTTCCCGAGCATCTACCCCCAAAACCAGAGTCTGCCTGCTTTACTGTGTTATGCTTTCCACCTACTCTTCTGACATTAACAGGGGGTTGTCCCCCACACCACCTTTTTCTGGAAAAAGTTAATTTAGAGCTTTTAGATAATAGATCTCATTTATTATAATACGAGTGTTTCAATCCAAAAACCCCTCTGATGGCTTTCTAGCCTGCCTGCACGACTCTTACAGCTGCGCATGTGATTGTCTGTGGTCTCCCGACCGTGAGAGGCACAGAAAGCTTAAAACATCCTAGGAATATAGGGGCTTCCGAGTAGTCAAAATCATTAGAATAGGACTGATTAAGGGTTTCATTTGTTGAGCCAATACTTGCTGCCAAACTTTCATATCTTTTATTTGTTGATATAGTTGGTATATAGAAAAAAAAAAAAAACAGGTAGCAACATAGATCTTTGAGTTAAGTACCTTCTTTGTTATAACCCACTGCACCTTTGTTCTATAGAGATGTAACTTTAGTGCTTTGAGGGTGATGCAGATTAAAGAAAAACACTTCAGGGAAAATGAGATTAACATTCATTAAGGAAGACAGCCATAAAGTGTTAACAGGCCTCTTGGCCAGAAGATAATGTAAATCACCTGAGCCTTTTTGTATACAAAAAGATATACAGAAAGGGTCAGAACTGCCACCCTTGCATGACTCTGTATCTTCCATTATGTAAAACTTTGGGTATATAAACACCTTTTAAAAATAAAGTTATGGGGTTTTTGCACAAGCTTGGCCTCCCCCGTGTCGACTCTCTCACTCTCTTTCTCTCTCTCCCTCCCTCTCCTTTTCAGGCTGATCCCTTGGAACGCAGAGGCTCTCCATGTCTACTTATTTGCCTGGGCTCTAAGACCCACGCGAGAGGGAGCCTAAGGCGGGGCAACCTTCGCTATTCAAGTGGGTGCCTGTGGCCTAATGTAGACAGTGCAAACTCCTTGCTTTGGAGTTTTATTGGTTTTCCATGTAAACCAAGTTATTCAGCTTCTTTTCTCCATTTATTTTCCTACCACACTCTTTCTTTTTAATCTCCCTCCATATCTTTAATTAAGCAATTAATTCCTCAGATGCCGACTCTGTCCCCACTTCAAATTCCCTGGATCCACTGGGTCTGGACCCCAGCAAAAGTGTACCATTTTGACAGAACAAAAGAAAGGGAAACCTCCAGCTGGATCTGGTGAGAAGAAGCAAAACTGAAACCAACACTGGTCACCTTATCCTTGACTCTCTGAGCAATGCCCAGTCAGAAAAGGTAATAAATAGCTTATTAGTCCTATGCAAAAGGACAGAGGTTTGAGTTAGAAGTTGCCACGTTGTCCCATGTTACAAGCTCTTGTTATGCCCAAGTTGCGAAATCTCCCAATGAGCACCAGGGAGCCAATATCCGATGCAAAAGCAAGAGAGTTTTTATTACCAAGCTCGAGCTGGGGCTCCCACTGATACCGATGCAGCGGTTATAGGGAGGAGCCCTGAGTTCTGGGTTACATTGCTTATATGGGGTATTTTCACACAAAAAAGGTTGAAAAACAGGAATCCCAGGGTCTGGCTGGTCACCCTCTAGTGGGGGGGCCAGGTGCTGAGTTTTAACTGGCTCATAATTTCCCGGGCTGGCTGCGGGTCCTGATTGGTTTTATTTCCCACACTTGGTTTAATTTTCCCGGGCTGGCAGCTGATTGGTTTTTAAGTGCTAAGCTAGTTTCGAGGAAACTGGGTTTATCATTCTAAGAAAATTGGAACTGTGGCCCCATAGGGCCTGTCATTTGAGTTGCTCTTACACTCTCCTACTCACCTACATCATTTCTTGTTTCCATGAGTTTCCAGGACTCAGGGTCAAGCTTGGACTAATCTTGCTTAGAATGAAGTCTGAAGTCAAAGGGATGAGGGTTGGATCCCCATCCCCAAGGGATGGCCACTGACATCCAACTCGTTTCCTGTCGGCATCTCCAGGCACGCAGGTCTGCAGATAAGAGAGAGGCTGAGATGCAGATAAGGAATCGCACTGACAGTTCCTGGCACATAGTACACACGCAGTACACACGATACCTCAGTGAGAAGCAGGATATAAGCTACACGCATAGCCTGTCAGTCTTTTACACACATCTGAATTTTCAAAGAAACTTAAGGTCCGTTGTACCTACTTCTGTCTTTTAGGGAACTTTTTACTTTGAAAAAAAAAAGANAAGAAGCAAAACTGAAACCAACACTGGTCACCTTATCCTTGACTCTCTGAGCAATGCCCAGTCAGAAAAGGTAATAAATAGCTTATTAGTCCTATGCAAAAGGACAGAGGTTTGAGTTAGAAGTTGCCACGTTGTCCCATGTTACAAGCTCTTGTTATGCCCAAGTTGCGAAATCTCCCAATGAGCACCAGGGAGCCAATATCCGATGCAAAAGCAAGAGAGTTTTTATTACCAAGCTCGAGCTGGGGCTCCCACTGATACCGATGCAGCGGTTATAGGGAGGAGCCCTGAGTTCTGGGTTACATTGCTTATATGGGGTATTTTCACACAAAAAAGGTTGAAAAACAGGAATCCCAGGGTCTGGCTGGTCACCCTCTAGTGGGGGGGCCAGGTGCTGAGTTTTAACTGGCTCATAATTTCCCGGGCTGGCTGCGGGTCCTGATTGGTTTTATTTCCCACACTTGGTTTAATTTTCCCGGGCTGGCAGCTGATTGGTTTTTAAGTGCTAAGCTAGTTTCGAGGAAACTGGGTTTATCATTCTAAGAAAATTGGAACTGTGGCCCCATAGGGCCTGTCATTTGAGTTGCTCTTACACTCTCCTACTCACCTACATCATTTCTTGTTTCCATGAGTTTCCAGGACTCAGGGTCAAGCTTGGACTAATCTTGCTTAGAATGAAGTCTGAAGTCAAAGGGATGAGGGTTGGATCCCCATCCCCAAGGGATGGCCACTGACATCCAACTCGTTTCCTGTCGGCATCTCCAGGCACGCAGGTCTGCAGATAAGAGAGAGGCTGAGATGCAGATAAGGAATCGCACTGACAGTTCCTGGCACATAGTACACACGCAGTACACACGATACCTCAGTGAGAAGCAGGATATAAGCTACACGCATAGCCTGTCAGTCTTTTACACACATCTGAATTTTCAAAGAAACTTAAGGTCCGTTGTACCTACTTCTGTCTTTTAGGGAACTTTTTACTTTGAAAAAAAAAAAAAGATGTCTTTTTCGTTGAGGCAGAGAAAGAAAAATATGTAGCAAATGGAGAGTGCTGCCACCTGGTGAACAGAGTCAGAACTGCAGGCGTGTATGTCTGGGGGGTTTGGCAAAGGATGGGGGATGGAAAGAGCCGTGGTGTTGGTGTGGAATTGAAGGGATTCCCTCCTACAGACCAAGATTTCTAGACTTCACACTGAGCAATCCTTCTGTGTTTATGCCCATGCTGGGATCTTCAAGCCCTGGGACTGGAAATCCAGCCTCCTAGTGAACTGAGTAGAAAGCTGCATGAATTAGTGTATGAACAATTGATATAAACAAAAATTTGAGACAAAAACAGATATAAATACACACACATACAGAAAACTGTCAAATACATTTTTTCAACTCTTCTGAAACAATGAATATAAGAATGTTGGATCTTTATCAAGGAGCAATTTTGTGTATTTTCAACATTTTATTCAGTAAATTACATATTGAAAACACCCTAGAAATGCAACGTTATAAGAAAAAAAATCCTCTGTCTTTGACAATGCATATTCACCAAATAATCATTGAAGAGATCTGTTTAATACCTAAGTCAATGAATGTATTTCTACACTATTATTTTGTGACTCAGCTGTTGATAAACCTGTTTTATAAAACTTTCTCTTAATATGTTGATAAGTCACCAATTAATACTTTTCTTTGTTTAACACATATGAAAGAAATAGAGATGTGAGTTTCTCTTAACTTCTTGGTGCCTACTTTCCAGATTTTTCTCTGCATGTAATGCACTAACATATATCACATACGTACTTATACACCCATGCTGACATTCTTTACAAAAACATGGGGTCATATTGTTGGTACATCATGACAACCCTGTTCATTTGTTATGATTTGTTTCTTATTTGTATAGTTTTTCCTTTCAAGTGTTTTTATGTGCATTTGCTCTTGATATCATTGACCTAACTCTATCATTTAAGAATATTACCTACACTGGTGAAATAAACCTATATGTGAATATAATATCCTCCAGGTGTCCACACATCTTTTAATGTTGTTATGCAGAGGGTATCTAATCCTTTGTAATGAGTTTTAGTGTTTCGCATGTACTTCACTGTGTTTTAAAAAGAATAACTGAATAATGGTGCTTTCTGGGATGCTGAATATCAGTTAAAGGATAAAATGGGGAATGTGAATTATTTGCATAATTCCAATTTGAGAATCCTGAAGTAGCAGTTAATAAGGCTGTTTCCTAGGTCATGTTACTTAACTTTTAAATTCTGTTCCCTGAAATGAACTGAGCAAGGTAGCAGGATAGAAGATTAATATATAGGGATCTATTGCATTCCATTCCCTTGTAGCTCAGTCAGGAAAGAATTTGCCTGCAGTGCAGGAGACCCGCGTTTGATCCCTGGGTTGGGAAGATGCCCTGGAGAAGGAAATGGCAACCCACTCCAGTATCCTTGCCTGAAAAATCTCATGGACAGAGGAACCTGGTGGACTGCAGTCCATGGGGTCACAAAGAGTGAGTGACTAACACACACAATAATGAAATATCAGAAAGAGAAAGCAAAAAAACAACAACCCCATTTAAAATGCCATCAAAAAATAAAATATCTAAGAATAAACTTAACCAGGAGGTAAAAATTCTAAAACATTGTTAAAATAAATGGATGCAAATTCAAACAAATCGAAAGTGATTCCATACTCTTAGATTGAAAGTCTTAATATTGTTAACATGGCCATACTACCCAAAGGGATCATCTGATTTAATGCAATCTTTATCAAAAAACATGCTACACTTTCACAGAACTAGAACAAATAATTCAAATGTTTATATGAAACCACAGAAGACACATAATTCCCATAGCAATCCTGATGAAAAGAACAAAGCTGGAGGCATAACCCTCCCAGACTTCAGGCTATATTACAAAACTACACTCACTGAAGCAAATGGTACTGGCACAGAAACAGGCATATATTTATTAACGGACAGAACAGAGAGACCAGAGATAAATCCTCCCACCTATGGTCAATTCCTCTTCAACAAAGGAGGCAAGAATATACAATGGAGAAAAGACAGTCTCTCCAACAAGTGGTGTTGGGAAAACTGGACAGCTACATGTAAATCAATAAAATTAGCACACTATCTCACACCATACACAAAATAGTTTAAAGACCCAAATATAAACATGACACTATGAACTCAGAATTCTGAGAAGTTAAGCAAAACACTCTCACAAAAAATCATACCAATATCCACTTAGATCAGTCTCCCAAGGCAAAACAGTTTAAAACAAAGATAATGAGATGGGACCTAACTTTAGAACAGCAAAGTAAGCCAGGAACAATGAAATGACATCTTATGGACTGGGAGAATAATATTTGAAACGTCATGACTGTCAAGTAGTTAATATCCAAAATATACAGCTTCCCAGGTGGTGCTAGTGGTAAATAACTTGCCTGCCAATGTAGGTAGACATAAGAGGTGTGGGTTCCATCCTTGGGTCAGGAAGATACCCTGGAGAAGGAAATGGAACCCACTCCAGTATTCTTGTCTGGAGAAACCCATGGACAGAGGAGCCTGGCAGGCTATAGTCCATAGGTTTGCAAAGAGTAGGACACAGCTGAAGTGACTCAGCACACACACAGTATGCGTAACAAAAAATAAACAACACAGTGAAAAAAGGGGAGAAGATCTAAATATTTTTCCAAAGACATACAGATGACCGAGATGCATAGGAAAAGATGCTCGACAACACTAAATATTTGGGAAATCCATGTCAAAACCACAATGAGGTTATGTCTCACATGGGTCTGAATGACTATCATCAAAAAGCCTACAAATCAATTCTGGAGAGGGTGTGGAGAAAAGGAACTCTGATATACTGTGGGTTGTAATGTAATCTGGTGCAGCCACTATAGAGAATGGTTTCGAAGCTCCTGAAAAAGGTACAGTTAGAGCTATGATATGATCCAGAAATCCCACTTCTGGGTATATAACCAGACAAAAAAGAAAAGTGCAATTCAAAGATACCTGTACCCAGATGTTCACAGCAGCACCATTTACAATAACCGAGACACATAAACAACACAAGTACCCATCAACAGATGACTTGCTTAAAATGATATAATACACACACACACACACACAGAGGACAATTAATCATAAAAGAATGACCATTTGCATTCTTATCACAATTTGCAGCAACATAGATGGACCTAGAAAATACTATAATTAGTCAAGTAAGTAAAAAAGAGAAAGTAAATATAATACAGTATCATTTAAATGTTGAATCTTAAAAATAATACAAATGAATCTATATTCAGTACAGAAACAGACTCACAGACAGACAAACTGAGCTTATGATTACCAAAGGGGATAAGGAGTGGACAAGGACAAAATATTAATAGAAATTTGGGGTTAACAGATACAAACTACTATACGCAAAAAGGATAATCAATAAGGAATTAAAGTACAGAAAATTATATTCAATAATGTATAAAATGCATGGATACTAATCTAATACCTATATATATATCCAAATTGCTTTACTGTACACCTGAAACTAACACAATATGTTATATGAGCTGTATTTCAATTTTAAAAATTCACACACAAAAATCTCTCTTTCTCACTGTAAGTGCATATTTGCCTTGAAAAGAGATTAGGGCTGAATGAGATAAAATGTAAAACAGATTTCACTTAGTAGTTGTGAACATGTTACTATCCTACAATTCAGGTCCTCTTTCCAAAGAGTAGCTGCTTGTGCTGCCTCCTGGGTTCAGTTCAGCACCTCAGGAATCAGGTAATCATAGTGGCCCCCACACCCATTCCTCCTGGCCCAGGGAGTAGGACTTCATCCCCATTATCATCTTCATGTCCAGTGGGGAGCATGACACAACCCAGATTCTACATCAGGTGAATTTTCCACTATCAGTCTTTAAGCCCTGGAAATCGCTTGGGGCTGGTGCACTGAGACGACCCAGATGGATGGTGCGTGGAGGGAGGAGGGAGGGAGGTTCAGGATGGGGAACACGTGTATACCTGTGGCGGATTCATGGTGACGTATGGCAAAACCAATACACTATTGTGAAGTAATTACCCTTCAATTAAAATAAATAAATTTATATTAAAAAAATAAAAATGGAGCTGCCGGTTGGCCTGTGCAGAGGGCAAAGGGTAGACATCTGACCCTGGAAATTTTACATTCTCTGTCAGCCTGAGGCTGACTATCTGAAAAACAGGACTGCGGGCGCCTACTTCTAGACTTGTTACAAGAAAAGGAGAGAACCTCAAAGAACGGCTCACATACAAGGGGAACTTGAGATGTATTACTCCTGGCCCACCCTGCACCTTGTGCACGTAAGTCGCTTCAGCTGTGTCTATCTCTGTGCGACCCTATGGACTGCGGCCCACCAGGCTCCTTTGTCCATGGGATTCTCCAGGCAAGAAGACTGGGTGGATTGCCATTTCCTCCTCCAGGAGATCTTCCCAACCCAGGGATCAAACCCGAGGTTCCTCTGTCTACTTGCACTGGGAGGTGGGTTCTTTACCACTAGTGCCACCTGGGAAGCCTGTCTCCTATGCGCTATTAAATAGGAAATTTGAAAGACTATCTGGAAATGAGGGATCAAGGGGGAAACTTGGTTCCATCTCATCTCTTCCTATTTGCTCACACTTTCCGGTGTCTTTTTTCAAATTCTAGTTTGACCAGAAGTAGCTTCTTCTTGAAACCCCAAGGAAGGATTAGTACAGGAGAGCAGAGAATAGGCACAGGTCAGCTAGACAGAAGTCATCAAGAAATGTCCAGTTCCAGAGTCATCAACGGACCACACGACCTGGGCCGAGTCCCTTACCTGTGTTGGCCTCAGTCCTAACGCAGAAGTACACTCACTATAGAAACAGAGGTGATGGGCAGAGCCTTTTCAGTCAGAAGACTAGGACTTGATGCTGTGAACCGTTATGTGCTGAATGATTTACCTTGATAAGTTAGTAATTTATCTAATACGTGTGCTTCGTATCTTTTATCATTTTTGTGCGTTTTTTTCAGTTTCATGTGTATTATTATTTTTCTTACTACTCAGCCAAAATATGAATGGTGCAGGTGGTAATCAGCAAGAAGCTAGGGAAGAGCCCAACTGAGAGTGGAGTACCTAGGAAGTGAACGCAGTGTGGCGCTGAGGGATGCAGACAAGCACTGGGCTCTCCCTGGGTGCTTGACCCTGTGCCCATCCTCTAATGACCCAGGGAAGATTCTTACCCAATAGCGTTCCTGGTTCTCAGCTGCAGACAGTGGTGACGTGGGGGCTACCAGGGAGGTGCCTAGCTGAAGCCCTCTGCCCTGGTCAGCTCCTGCTCCACTGAAGGCCACCATAGCTGCCCTTCCATTGCCATCTCCCTGCTCTTTCCTCCTGGATATCTGAAAAGGTTCCCCCGTGGAACCTTCCAGACTTGATTCTTAAAGGGCTTCCACCTGCAAATGATACTCTCTTTTCCCCAGTCCTCAAAAGTTGTCCTGCACACTAGGGAAGGGGGACGCCGAGGTAAAGAAGGAAATGCCTTTCTCTCAGAGGTATGTCATCTCCACATATTTACCCAACATACACAATGACCTTATAAGCAATGACCTTATACATTTCCTATACACAGCCCGATGAGACACACACACACACACACACACACACGTACGCATGCGCGCGTAGATATGCTGGCAATTCATTTAAATTCTCATTCATCTCCTCATGAGACTGAACAGAATGAATTCTTTTCTTAGTTAATGAAGGCACGTGCACTTGTCTGTGCAGTGTTACATTCACCAGTAGGGGCTTTGGAGGGAGCACCCCTTGAGCCTGTTATATCATGGGAGAGCGAAGTGACCACTGCTCCAGCCCACAGTCTAAAAGGAGGGCTGCTCTATTGTCCTCCAGAGAGGGCAAGGCACATAACCTCACCCCAAGTTCCTGCTTATCTGGACAGGCGACAGAAGCTATCAGAGGAGGAGCTCTGTCATCTGTGAAGTGGGCCACATCTCCAACACAGAGCTGTCCTGAGGAGTGAGTGAGAAAGCCTGGGGCTAAGCCAGACACTGTCATTTCTCATGGTTTCCAAATGAGAAAGTAGATATCATTAGAAAGGAAGCAAAGTCTCTCTGATAAGGCTGGAGTTCAAACTTCTAAAGAGAGAAGGAACTCTAATCTCTTGGGAGACTCAGAAGCTCCTAAGAGGCACCCAACATGATATCTGTGAGCAGACTCTGATCCAGTCCCCATGCTGGGAAGACAGGCTTGCCTTTGACTCACCTGCTGATTTCAGTGGGAGATGGCAACAGGGCAGTAAGCTGTGTTGTTGCCTAACTGCTGATCCTGAACTGTTCCTTATGTTAATACATTGATAGGAAAATTTTGGACCTATCTCTCATTCAAAACTGCAGGGGATATCAGATCATGCAACATCCAGCCATGTCACACCAGAATTTCTGGTATCTGCTGCCTCCATGCGGGACAAAAAACTAAAAGTACTACCATTTTACTGAAATAAAATGCTCCATTCTTTCATTCACTAATAACTCAATATATATTGGGCTTTATTCCAGGCAAACCTCAGGAAACAAGAAAAGTCAAATAAATAGCATAACTCTACACCTAAAACAATTAGAAAAGGAAGAAATGAAGAACCCCAGGGTTAACAGAAGGAAAGAAATTTGAAAAATTAGGACAGAAATAAATGCAAAAGAAACAAAAGAGACCACAGCAAAAATCAACAAAGCCAAAAATTAGTTCTATGAGAGGACAAATAAAATTGACAAACCATTAGCCAGACTCATCAAGAAACAAAGGGAGAAAAATCAAATCAACAAAATTAGAAATGAAAATGGAGAGATCACAACAGACAGCACAGAAATACAAAGGATCATAACAGACTACTATCAGCGATTATATGCCAATAAATTGGACAACTTGAATGAAGTGGAAAAATTCTTCGAAAAGTACAACTTTCCAAAGCTGGACCAGGAAGAAATAGAAAATCTTAACAGACCCGTCACAAGCATGAAAATTGAAACTGTAATCAGAAATCTTCCAGCAAACAAAAGCCCAGGTCCAGACGGCTTCACAGCTGAATTCTACCAAAAATTTCGAGAAGAGTTAAGAGCTAACACCTATCCTACTCAAACTCTTCCAGAGAATTGCAGAGGAAGGTAAACTTCCAAACTCATTCTACGAGGCCACCATCACCTTAATACCAAAACCTGACAAAGATGCCACAGAAAAAGAAAACTACAGTCCAATATCACTGATGAACATAGATGCAAAAATCCTTAACAAAATTCTAGCAATCAGAATCCAACAACACATTAAAAAGATCATACGCCATGACCAAGTGGGCTTTATCCCAGGGATGCAAGGATTCAATATTCGCAAATCAATCAATGTAATACACCACATTAACAAATTGAAAAATAAAAGCCATAGGATTATCTCAATAGATTCAGAGAAAGCCTTTGACAAAATTCAACATCGATTTATGATAAAAACTCTCCAGAAAGCAGGAATAGAAGGAACATGTCTCAGCATAATAAAAGCTATATATGACAAATCCACAGCAAACATTATCCTCAATGGTGGAAAACTGAAAGCATTTCCCCTAAAGTCAGGAATAAGACAAGGGTGCCCATTTTCACCACTACTATTCAACATAGTTTTGGAAGTCTTGGCCACAGCAATCAGAGCAGAAAAAAAATAGAAGTGATCCAGATTGGAAAAGAAGAAGTAATGCTCTCACTGTTAGCAGATGACATGATCCTCTACATAGAAAACCCTAAAGACTCCACCAGAAAAATACTACAGCTAATCAATGAATATAGTACAGTTGCAGGATATAAAATCAACACACAGAAATCCCTTGCATTCCTATACACTAATAATGAGAAAATAGAAAGAAAAATTAAGGAAACAATCCAATTCATCATTGCAACAAAAAGAATAAAATACTTAGGAATATATCTACCCAAAGAAACAAAAGACCTATATATAGAAAACTATAAAACACTGGAGAAAGAAATCAAAGAGGACACTAATAGATGGAGAAATATACTGTGTTCATGGATCGGAGGAATCAATAGAGTGAAAATGAGTATACTACTCAAAACAATCTATAGATTCAATGCAATATCTATCTATAGATCCAGTGCAATATCTATCAAGCTACCAGCGGTATTTTTCACAGAGCTATAACAAATAATTTCACAATTTGTAGGGAAATACAAAAAACCTCGAATAGCCAAAGCAATCTTGAGAAAGAAGAATGGAACTGGAGGAATCAACCTGCCTGACGTCAGGCTCTACTACAAAGCCACAGTCATCAAGACAGTATGGTATTGGCACAAAGACAGAAATATAGATCAGTGGAACAAAATAGAAAGCCCAGATATAAATCCATGCACCTATGGACACCTTATCTTTGACAAAGGAGGCAAGAATATACAATGGAGAAAAGACAATCTCTTTAACAAGTGGTGCTGGGAAAACTGGTCAACCACTTGTAAAAGAATGAAACTAGAACACTTTCTAACACCATACACAAAAACAAACTCAAAATGGATTAATGATCTAAATGTAAGACCAGAAACTATACAACTCTTAGAGGAGAACATAGGCAAATCACTCTCCAACATAAATCACAGCAGGATCCTCTATGACCCACCTCACAGAATAATGGAAATAAAACCAAAAGTAAACAAATGGGACCTAATTAAAATTAAAAGCTTCTGTACAACAAAGGAAACTATATGCAAGGTGAAAAGACAGCCTTCAGAATGGGAGAAAATAATAGCAAATGAAGCAATTGACAAAGAATTAATCTCAAAAATGATCTAAACGTAAGACCAGAAACTATACAACTCTTAGAGGAGAACATAGGCAAATCACTCTCCAACATAAATCACAGCAGGATCCTCTATGACCCACCTCACAGAATAATGGAAATAAAACCAAAAGTAAACAAATGGGACCTAATTAAAATTAAAAGCTTCTGTACAACAAAGGAAACTATATGCAAGGTGAAAAGACAGCCTTCAGAATGGGAGAAAATAATAGCAAATGAAGCAATTGACAAAGAATTAATCTCAAAAATATACAAGCAACTCCTGCAGCTCAGTTCCAGAAAAATAAATGACCCAGTCAAAAAGTAGGCCACAGAACTAAACAGACATTCTCCAAAGAAGACATACAGATGGCTAACAAACACATGAAAAGATACTCCACGTCACTCATTATCAGAGAAATGCAAATCAAAATCACAATGAAGTACCATTTCAGGCCAGTCAGAATGGCTGCAATCCAAAAGTCTACAAGCAATAAATGCTGGAGAAGGTGTGGAGAAAAGGGAACCCTCTTACACTATTGCTGGGAATGCAAACTAGTTCAGCCACTATGGAGAACAGTGGGGAGAATCCTAACAAACCTGGAAATAGAACTGCCATATGACCCAGCAATCCCACTGCTGGGCATACACACTGAGGAAGCCAGAATTGAAAGAGACATGTGACACATGTGCCCCAATGTTCATTGCAGCACTGTTTATAATAGCCAGGGCATGGAAACAACCTAGATGTCCATCAGCAGATGAATGGATAAGAAAGCCATGGTACATATACACAATGGAGTATTACTCAGCCCTTAAAAAAAATAAATTTGACTTAGTTCTAATGAGATGGATGAAACTGGAGCTGATTATAGAGAGTGAAGTAAGCCAGAAAGAAAAACACCAATACAGTATACTGACACATATATATGGAATTTAGAAGATAGTAATGATGACCCTATATGTGAGACAACAAAAGAGACACAGAGGTATAGAACAGACTTTTGGCCTCTGAGGGAGAGGGAGAGGGTGGGATGATTTTGGAGAATGGCATTGAAACATGTATACTATCATATAAAAAACGAAGCGCCAGTCTATGTTCAATACAGGACACAAGATGCTTGGGGCTGGTGCACGGGATGATCCAGGGAGATGATATGGGGTGGGAGGTGGGAGGGGGCTTTGGCATTGGGAGATCATGTACACCTGTGGCTGATTCATGTCAATGTATGGCAAAACCAATACAGTATTGTAACGTAGAATAAAGTATTAAAAAAAATAAATAAAAATTAAAAAAAAGAAAGAGACACGTGTACCCCAATGTTCATCACAGTACTGTTTATAATAGCTAGGACATGGAAGCAACCTAGATGTCCATTAGCAGACGAATGGATAAGAAAGCTGTGGTACATATACACAGTGGAGTATTACTCAGCCATTAAAAAGAATACATTTGAATCAGTTCTAATGAGGTGGCTGAAACTGGAGTCTATTACACTGAGTGAAGTAAACCAGAAAGAAAAACACCAATACAGTATACTAATGCATATATATGGAATTTAGAAAGATGGTAACGATAACCCTCTATATGAGATAGCAAAAAAGACACAGATCTATAGAACAGTCTTATGGACTCTGTGGGAGAGGGCAAGGGTGGGATGATTTGGGAGAATGGCATTGAAACATGTATAATATCATATGAGAAACGAATTGCCAGTCTAGGTTCGATGCAAGATACAGGATGCTTGGGGCTGGTGCACTGGGATGACCCAGAGGGATGGTATGAGGAGGGAGGTGGGAGGGGGTTTCAGGATGGGGAACACATGTATACCCGTGGCAGATTCATAGTGATGTATGGCAAAACCAATATAATATTGTGAGGTAATTAGCCTCCAATTAGAATAAATATATTTATATTTAAAAAAGAAGTAAAAAAAATTGTGTTATTCCATTTGAAATATCTCTTTATTTTGCAGTTGAAATAAGAGGTTAAGAAATAAAATGAGTACATGGGCAAATTTTAGGGTAAAAAATGAGATGGGATGGCTCCTCCACATTAACTGTTAATCTTGCTCAAGTTTCAAGGCATTGAAGATTAAGTAATCAACCCTTGGACTTCACTTCCCCATCCGGCCACATGCCTCTTTCTCTTCGTTTCTGTCTCTGGTTTCCTTTTCTCTCTCATTTTCTGTAGATAAATACACAAATATATATATATATATATATACACACACACACACACACACAGATATGCATATACCTACATAAGCAAACTTCAAGGAAGACATAATAAAGATGAAAACATTAAGGGGTATCTTTGGGTGGTATGTTGTGGAACAATGATTTTCTTGGACATCTACTCTGACATACAGAGTGGAATGAACCTCAGGCCCAGTGTATCAAGATAAAAGTGCCTGAAAAACCAACTGTCTGTACAGACAGGTCCAGGGTTCACCAAACTCACAAAAATGATTCAAGCCTGCTCAAAACAACTAGTAGCTTACTACGTACTAAGAATGAAATGTTCAGGGTAAAAATAACTGAAATAAACAAGGTGAACAATTTACCTTCAAGTTCCAATTCATTACTCATCCACTCCTCCCAGTTCCCTCCCAACTCCATGCAAACCCAGCAGTCACTTCTGAGACTATTGGAGGTGATTCCATACTGGGAGGAGAAAGCCCACACCATTTCCTGCTACTCAGGGGAGAGGCAGAACATGAACGTGGTCGACAGTGTAGGCACTGGGATGGAGAATGCAGATGCTGAGCTTCACTGGGACTGGCTTCCCTTACAAACAGCTCATCATTCACTATACATAGGCTGGAGGAAAAATGCACATGTGGACAATTTATGTACGGACCACCTGCACCTCAATCCTGACTGCTCCCACTAACCCTCAGCAACTAGATCCCTTCCACACCCTCCTGTGTCTGTCCCCAGGCTTCTTGACTGGATCCTCTGCCCCTCGCACAGAGCTCACCTTCAGAGAGACTGTCTACCAGCTTCACTCAATGGACAGTCTGTTCCCCAACCCAGGGACAACTTCACATTTACCTTGAACAGTAACTCAGTACATTACAGTCCAGGAGTGTACAGTGTGATCCCCATTTTCAGAAGAAGACAGAGTCACAGAAAGATCATGTGACTTGAACAAGGTCACACAGAGAGAGCACTGGGTCAAGGAGAGGACCCATGAGCTGATTCCAGAGCCCACGCTCTTCCTAACCACTAGGCTAGACTGGTCCTTGGCTCTCCCTGCTGGCTTTCCACAATACTGAGTCAGCCTCAGACCTGCATCATCACATGCCCAGGGCCCTGAGCCCAGGCTGGATGGGCCATCCCACCCACAACGTGGCTCTCACCTGGAAGAGCTGGTGGGAGTTGTGGTGAAGGTCCGGGTGAAGGCACGCACACAGCCCTGAGGACTTCCTTCCACTTCAAGAACAAACAACAAACAATAAGCAAGAGGACCGCCTTAGAGCCCCACGTGTTTACAGGCTCCCACATCATTCCCGAGTCAGGGTCTGACTTGATACTCAGGCTGAGCGGACAGCTGTTCACGTGGGGAGTTGGGTGTCAGGAATGGGGCCGGCAACTGTAGGAGATGTCTGCTCCCAGTGACGTGTCCCCATGACAACCACTTCACAAATTCACAGGATGCATTTTTCTCAGTTGCCGAAGAGATGGATATTATGAGGAAACTGTGAGGTTAAGTAGCAGCCCAGGTTCTCGGTGTAAGGATCTGGTATGGGAGCCAGCAAACTCCACAGCCTGTGTCCCTAATGCCCAGGGTGGGAAGACTGAGGGCTGTGGAGGGGAGATGAGGGGAGGGAATCTGGAAGGAAGAGTTCTGGTGGGAGGGACCCTGACCAGGTGAGACAGCAGTGCAGCCTCTGGGGGGAGCAGGCTACACACACTCACCTTCCTTGAACACCCCACTGACAGAGAAGCAGAACATCGTTTCCTGATAAGGAAGAGACCAGGGACTCAGTCACCCCTCATCCTCCTTCCCACCTGCGTCTTTCTGCCCCTCACCACCAAGGGAGGAGCAGGTGCTCACCATCTGGAAACACATGTTCACCACAAAGGAGCTGAAGTCATGCTGAGTTTTGGGCAATACACAGAGGGCATGCACAATGTCGTGTTTTGTGTGTTTCAGCATCTGGACACGCAGGTCTGTGGGGGAGGGGAAAACAGGGAAAGTCAGGGCAGCCGCTCCATGGAGCCTATGATTGGCCCCCTCACTGCCCTTCCCACTCAGCTTTTCTCCCACACTCACTGGGGTCCTTGAGTTTCTCTGTATTCCTCTTGTCCTTGAAGTACAGGTGCACACTGCTTCTAGGAGACACAGAGGAAACTTGAGTGGTGGTCCGGCCAGCATAGATGTCAGCAGGAGCTGGCCTGCATGTGCTGGGGGAGCCACATGGCCTGGGAGAGGAGTCTAGGCTGTGACACTCACAAGCCTGAGTCCTTGGGGTGGAATGGAATGGTCAGGAAGAAGCAGGCCTCCTCGTGATAAAAATCCAGCAGTCCCTGGCGATTTCCATAGTCATGAATCAAGTAATACCTGAGGGAGGCAGTGAGTAAAGTCTGTCTCTCTGGTCTGGAGTTTGGGTGGCCTCCCTTGTCCTGGCCCTCCCCTTGTTCAGATTCCCAGGGGTACTTACTGCTGCAGGAATTGCAGGATTTGACTGTTCACCTTATCAGGCGCAAAGAAACTTCCCTGGAATCAAAACAGTCCTCAGGACAAGGGCTGATACACCCTCATGTACCACCTAGGACCCTGCTGGATCCAATGTGCTCACCTTGCACACTGATAAGAACTTGGGAGCTTCAATAGCATGCTGAGAACCTGAGCATGTCTCCTGGCCATCCTGGAGGAGGGAAGAAGTAAGCAGTGCAGTCCGGACTGCACAGAGGACTCCTTCCTACCACTCCCTCTCCCATCTCCTTTCCCCTGGGGAGCTCCCAGCCAGTGCCACAAGGACCAACACTTCAAATTCAGTCTGCCAGGCCTGCCTCCCCTCCCTTCCTTCCTTCCTCAGGGGCTCACTGAAGGCTATGGATGTGGTACTGGATGATCAGCTAAAAGGATGGGCCCAGGATGGGGTAGGGGTCTGAGGTCAGAGGAGAAAGGGTCCTGGAAATGTCAGTGGCAGGACTACATTTTCAGTTATCTTCATGGTTTCCCCAAAGCCTGTGGAGAACATGACTGAAGAAGGTCCAGGGCTTTTACAGATTCTCACAGAGAACGGTACACCTCCCTCCCACAGGACATTTAAGGGTCAGGTTCAAAAATGAAATGTGAACAGTTCCTAACATGTTTCAGAGTAGTTTGAGGGCACTGTCGATGCTATTTCGTGGAGTCTGTGATCAAGGAATGCACTTACCAAGCTTAGTAACCTAGGGAACAATTCCAGGATGGTTTGCCAAAATCAAGACAAAAGAGAAGAGTCAGTGAAACTGTGAAGACGACCCTCATCATTGGAGCAAGTCACTTACAGCAATCACAGCTCTGTGTGCCCCCCACAGAACCCAGCATCCTAGCATTCCAGGGCCCTGGCCACCACTCCATGGACTGACCTAGAGCAAAACTGTTCCCTCCACTCCTTCCTACCACTCCCTCTCCCATCTCCTTTCCCCTGGGGAGCTCCCAGCCAGACTGTCCTGACTCCCTTCTCCAGTGCCACAAGGACCAACACTTCAAATTCAGTCTGCCAGGCCTGCCTCCCCTCCCTTCCTTCCTTCCTCAGAGGCTCACTGAAGGCTATGGACAGAAGGGGGAATGGGGGGAAAGCCCAGTGCTTTGCTACATCACAGGTTTTCCAGCACTCTGTCAAGTAAGGACAAAGCTCAGGGATGACCAGGTGTTATGTCAGGGAGGTCAGCAAGGTGGGGCTCAAGAGGTAGGGAGAGGGAGAGTGGAGGGAGGAGGGGAGAGATGAGAGAGAGAGGGGAGTAGAAACAAGGCAGAGGGTGACCTTATGTTGATTGACTTATCAGGGAAGCTGGTGCACATGGCATTTCTGTCTGCACACATCCTTTCTGGTTCCAGCTGCTGACCCTTGTCCATCTGCCCTTCAGCCTTCACCTGGAATTATGGGTAAACCCACATCTACCAGATATCTCTGCATCCACACCCTTCCTTTCCCTACATATCCACCTCCCCTCATCTGTTACCACCCCATGAGCCCTCCTACCTTCCTTTCAAGGGAGGATCTGGGTGCCCCACCTCACCTCAGTGTTGGAGATGTTCAAGTTCTGGGTATTGGAAGCATTTCCCATAATGGTGGACAGGCTATCCAGCAGGTACGGTTTCTTGTTGGTCATGTCCAAGGACGAAAACTATGATGAAGAAAGAGAGTGAGGGCCCCAAAGGAATACCTAAGACATATTTGCCTGTTCTACCTAATCTCTCCCTCCCTCACCATTGGTCCCAACACTGGGCCTTGGTCCTCACCATGAACCTGATCCCTGGATGGATGTATAGGGAAGCAGCCATGCAATTTCTACAGTTTTGTGTCCTTCCAATATCACAGGTCATCAAATCCCCAGCAAGCCAGGACGAGGGATACAGAGGCTGAGAGGGTCCCAGCTGGAACACCTCCAGCACCGACCCCTCCCCATGATACCATCTCTGAGTACTCTACCCAGACAGACCCTCTACCCTCAACTGCCCTACAATTACTGCTGTAGCCATACCAGGGCCAAAGTGGAGTCTCTGGATGTCAAGAGCTTGCTGGCAGGCATCCTATGGTTTGTTCATGGTCAGCTGCACAGTTAGGGATGGGGTCCAGTGGCTATGAGTCTGAGCGTGAG
>SJYG01001479.1:27264-58672 GCA_006410535.1 Litocranius walleri
TTTTTTTTTTTTACCAGACATGGATTTTCTATATAACTTTCTTTTCATTCAAGCACTTCCTGAATAAGTCGACTTAATATGTTTCACATGTACTTCCTTTTATAAATTTCCAAGAGATCCATAGGAGGTAGACTTGGCCTGTCACTCTGACACAGACCCCGGAGACTCAGCCTCTTCCCACACTCAGCTTGAGCCAAACACGTGATCTGCTGTGAAGAGCTCCATCTCCCTGGCAGTAGGTTTCCTCCTTTGCCTTTAGTCAACCTCTCCCATGCTCCTCCTCGCAGGCAATCAGTTTCCTTTCTATTGCTTCTCTGAACTCACCCTTAGATGATCTAGGAAGATAGCTCCTAGTAAGAACAAGACTGATTACCAACACCACTGCCACAGAAAAGTTCCCAGCATCACTACACACATCCAACATGACTCTCTCTGTCATCTTCCACATATTAGGTCCATTTAGCCAACATACTCACTATGATCTTGAACCAGCTCCCCAAGGTCTCATCCTGTCTGTTTCTCCCCATTCTTTTTTCTGGAGGCTTTTGTTTTGTCTCCATGTAAATATGCATTTGGTCTTGTTTCTGAAAACTACTTCTCTGATGATGGGATGGAAGTTCACAGGGAGCACTATGGGAAGTGGAGAGAAGAAAGTGGTCCATATAGGCTTGGAAAGTCTTCTCTACAGTTTCCCACATGATACCAGAGCTACAATGATGATTGCTCAAGCATTAATCTCATCCCATCATTCCTCAATCTTCCAGGTTGGATAGAAAAATGGCAGGTTTAACTACAAGTTTCTGTTGTTCACTGGTTGGTACATGTCAGCCTTGGTGACTGGTCACTCACTATCTTGCTTGGATGTCCATACAAGCATCACTGTCTTCTGAATCTCTGTCTTGCTGCTGCTGGGAAATGACCTGTTCAGACCAATAGGTGTATTGCCTTCGGTAAACACCCCAGCTTGGTGCTCTTCTTTGGAAAGGGTTCACTTTATCGGTGTGCTCTAAAATTNAAGCATCACTGTCTTCTGAATCTCTGTCTTGCTGCTGCTGGGAAATGACCTGTTCAGACCAATAGGTGTATTGCCTTCGGTAAACACCCCAGCTTGGTGCTCTTCTTTGGAAAGGGTTCACTTTATCGGTGTGCTCTAAAATTGACAACAACATATCAGTGGTCCCAGTACCAGAAGTCCTCAGTAAACATCATGGCTAAAGAAAAGTCATCACTGACTTTGTGATAAACAGAAATACATCTCATGCTTGAAAAAAAATCTGGCAGACTTCACTCTGGCTCCACTTTTCAGGAAATGGGAGGTAGGGAGCAGTCACAGCCAAGAAGAAAACAGGCACCGAGGAAAGGGTCTGGGCCTAGAGTGCAGTGTGTAATGTCAGACTCTGCTCTACTTGGTTCAGGCTAAGTGACCTGGGAAAAGGGGCATTTCATCCCCAAGTCTCAGTTCTCTGCTCTGCTCTAGGAGGACATTAAAACATACCCTTAAATCTACCACGGTGTGATGATTCAAAGGTCAGAGGTGATCCACCTCCCTGAAGGAAGAATTAGAGAAATGAATGACAAGTCTGATGAAAAGATCCAGAATGGAGTCTGGAGAGATATAATATGGAGAATTTCAAAAGAGAGGTGTAGAGAATTACGGGTGATGCAAGGGGTACACCTAACACACAGTTAATGTGAGCGCCAGAGAGGAGGAGAGGAAGAGAGTGGAGGAATGGTAGCCGATGAGAAGTTGGTTGAAAAGTTTCCAAAAGTAGCAAGATATCAACAGAAGATAATAATATTAATCGGATTAAAAGTACTTTTAAGGAAAAAAGATCCAGAATGGAGTCTGGAGAGATATAATATGGAGAATTTCAAAAGAGAGGTGTAGAGAATTACGGGTGATGCAAGGAGTACACCTAACACACAGTTAATGTGAGCGCCAGAGAGGAGGAGAGGAAGAGAGTGGAGGAATGGTAGCCGATGAGAAGTTGGTTGAAAAGTTTCCAAAAGTAGCAAGATATCAACAGAAGATAATAATATTAATCGGATTAAAAGTACTTTTAAGGAAAAATATTTTTTAAAGAAACTACGTTCATTTCATCCTCATGCAGCAAAAACTCAGAAAATTTGTGGTCAAAAGATTCAAACTAAAAGAAAATGTATATGTTATTCTTCAGGCAGAAGAAATAACTTCCCAGGTGGAGTCACATACATACAGGAAAAAAAGCCTACTGCCATTTGTGAACGCGTGAGCAACTTTACATGAGTACTGACTATATAACACAATGATACTAATTTCTTCTGGGAATTTAAATATAGGGAGAATGAAAACACGTGACAGTATGTTTGGAGGGAGTATACAGAGTCAAAGTGTCTCAAGGTACCATAATTCTCCCAGTCGTTTCAAAGAACTAATGAGCTAATATTAGACTACGAAATGGCATAAATATCCATTGCAATCTGAAGGGTAACTACTACAAGAATGGCAAAAGAATGTTTAACAATCTAGCCACATGCGCTAACAATTTTCATAGTTATAAAATATTAATCATTTCAAAGGAACTTAGAAGAAGAAAATACATATGTATATATACATTAATATGACATATGTAAACCAAATTACATCTTTTTTTACATTAAAAGATTCAGACTAAATATTACTAAAAACAACAACAACAACAATCAACCAAAAGGCTGTTATCAGATGAGAGAAGAAACCTTCCATCAGATCCTCTTGAAAAGAGACACATGCAAAATTTAATCATCTAGAAAATTTGAAAATAAAACATGGAAAACTGTATACCTTCTCCACATGAACCTACAGAAAGCTGGTATAACCATATTATACCAAAAGAAAATGTAGACTTTAAGAAAAAGAAAACATTACAAGAGAAAGAGAAATTTTCTTATGCTAACAGAGGCAATGCTATGAGAAGATATTAACACAAAATTCTAATGCATGTCTTAAAGCAAAGCCAAAATATTGAAAACTAGTACTGATAGAAATAGAGAATGGAGAAAACAAAAGTCACAGTGGGAAACTTTACACAGCTCACCTAGTGACAAATGAAGTGGCAAATTCAGGCAAACAAAAACAAAATTAAGCTAGAGGGTGAAGATTTTTAAATATGACAAATATATTAACAAATTAATGTAATTGACATAGACCCACCCACATACATAGGAACTCTGATGGAATGTTGCAGAATCAATCATATGCTGGAAAATAAAGCAAGCTTCAAGAAGTGTCTATGGACGAATACAATGTACTCTGGCTAGTTAATAGAAGATTCTATTCTTCTAGTAGAAGTAGTAATGGTGGATTTTCTTACTCTTCAACCTCTATTATTAATCCAAGGAATGGTAGTTTCTACGAACCCCACCCCTCACCTAGGTTACCACCCCCTCCTCGCCAAGCCCTAAGCTACATGACTCAGGCTTTTTCTTTAAATAGGGAAAAAATATCCATACGTTGGGATACTTTCCATGTGGAATGAAGATGGGTGTCCGAGCCCACGTGGCCCATTTCCTCAGAGTGGAAATTAATTAGCCTTGGCCCTCTCCCTGCTTTCTCTATAGGACGGCCGGCTGGTTGGGGCCCTGTGGGTTGGAACGGGGTAGGGAACCCAGAACTCTTCCTGCTTTGTGAGGATCTGAAGAGGTCTCATGCAGACCAACTCACCCATGGGATGGCCTGAAGGCAGAGATCTGTCAGCACTGTCCTCACCGGCTGCTCTAGAAGGGACTGTGTGGGTCAGGAGCTGGAGGTTTGGAGAATATCAAGGAATGCTGGCAACCAACGAGACAGCAGGCTCCAAATTCTCAGGGTCATGAAAGATGGAATCCTTACAGGAAGTCCCTTCCCCAAGGACATAAAGGAAGAGAGCCCTGGGGGTCAGAAGAGACTTAACTTCTTGTAGTCGCTGCCCTCTGAGTTTGCTACCAGCCTAACATCCAGGGAACTCTTTCCAACAGTACCACCCCCTCAGAGGAGGCCAGCTAGAATCAGGAGGCTTAGAGATCTTGATACTTGTAGCTACAAACACAGAGAACTCTCTGTGCCAGATTCTGCATCAGCTACATTACATTGTGTCCCTTCACTCTGCAGACCCAGAGAACGGGGAGGGCCAGCCGTAGGAAAGGCTCTGTCCTTGCTACATTACATCTGTTCTTTCTTGTATTCCTCACAAGGGGACTCTGATACCAGGATCATCGACTTTCCCAGGTTGCTGCGGCTTACTGAGGTGCTGCACTTGTCTAGGGTCATTCAGATGCTACTGGTAGAAACAGGCTGAAACTGAACTCCACAGAATGGAAGATGACTTGTTGAAGCATAGCTTTACTAATCACTTGGTGCAAAATAGGGGGTTCTCTGAAGTTTATGCAAAGTATCCGACCATTCTAAAAATAATCAAATGGCTAAAATTAAATCTAACACATTCCAGAGGATCATATGAAAACAACAATAACAACAAACAAACCAACCAACCTTGAAAGTATAAAGAAAACACAAAGCAGAGTTTGATGGATCACTGTAATGACAGTAGGGGAAAAAAAACTAAACCATATCCTTTCTTTAAAAAGACATAATCAATGTAGGCAGATATCCCCTAATGCAGTCGTCCCCAACCCCTGGGCCATGGAAAGATACCAGTCCCGGGCCTGCTAAGAACAGGACCTCACAGTAGGAGGTGAGCAGAGGACTGGCAAGCAAGCAAGAAAAGATTCGTCTGCACCTCCCCACCACTAGGTTTACTGTCTGAACCATCCCGCCCTCCCTTAGAGCCAGAACTGTAGATTTGAAAGCTTCAAATCAGACGGGTTTCTAAAGAGAGAAGGAGGGAGAAGCCTGGGCTCCACTTCATGAACCAGAACTTTCTGGAAATTGTAATATCTTCTGAATTTTCCAATAGTTTCACCCCCCTATCCCCTAGATCTCTATGCCCTGAAAGAGGAATTCCAGGGCCGAGAGAGGTGAAGAAACCCTCACAAGAGGGTGTGAACATCTGAGGTGAGGGAAATGTAAGGCAGAAATGCACACAAATACACAGATACACTGTCAAGTGAAAAGATGAAAATATTGACTTTTTATGAAACATTATCATATGAATATTTTTATAACATGTAAATATATGAACTTTTCTGTCAATTAGTTATTAGTTATTTTCAAGTGTTCCTCTCGACAAATTAGCCTAGTCATAAAATTTGAAACTTTAAAAATATATTCTTAGAAACTCACATGATTCTGTACCTTACACCTACACGATCCCTTCACCATGACTCACAGATACCCAAGACATTCGATGTAAAAGGATTGGTGCACATTTTCCTGAAGTGTTTCTCTTCTGGTAATGTGTGTTTTGTGCATATGTCTTTTCAGAAGGTGGGGATGAGGTGGGGTGGGGGTGTGATAGGTCACTCAGTTCATATTATTGTAATCTTCTAAGTTACTTTTCATCCTAATCCCAAAGAAAGGCAATGCCAAAGAATGCTCAAACTACCACACAATTGCACTCATCTCACACGCTAGTAAAGTGATGCTTAAAATTCTCCAAGCCAGGCTTCAGCAATACGTGAACCGTGAACCTCCGGATGTTCAAGTTGGTTTTAGAAAAGGCAGAGGAACCAGAGATCCAATTGCCAACATCAGCTGGATGATCGCAAAAGCAAGAGAGTTCCAGAAAAACATCTATTTCTGCTTTATTGACTATGCCAAAGCCTTTGACTGTGTGGATCACAAGAAAGTGTGGAAAATTCTGAAAGAGATGGAAATACCAGACCACCTGACCTGCCTCTTGACAAACCTATATGCAGGTCAGGAAACAACAGTTAGAACTGGAACAACAGACTGGTTCCAAATAGGAAAAGGAGTATGTCAAGGCTATATTGTCACCCTGCTTATTTAACCTCTATGCAGAGTACATCATAAGGAACACTGGGCTGGAGGAAGCACAAGCTGGAATCAAGACTGCTAGGAGAACTATCAATAACCTAGATATGCAGAAGACACCACCCTTATAGCAGAAAGTGGAGAAGAACTCAAGAGCCTCTTGATGAAAGTGAAAGAGGAGAGTGAAAAAGTTGGCTTAAAGCTCAACATTCAGAAAACGAAGATCATGGCATACAGTCTCATCACTTCAAGGCAAACAGATGGGGAAACAGTGGCTGACTTATTTTTCTGGGCTCCAAAATCATGGCAGATGGTGATTGCAGCCATGAAATTAAAAGACGCTTACTCCTTGGAAGGAAAGTTATGACCAACCTAGACAGCATATTCAAAAGCAGAGACATTACTTTGCCGACTAAGGTCCGTCTAGTCAAGGCTATGGCTTTTCCAATGGTCATATATGGATGCGAGAGTTGGACTGTGAAGAAAGCTGAGTGCCGAAGAAGTGATGCTTTTGAACTGTGGTGCTGGGGAAGACTCTTGAGAGTCCCTTGGACTGCAAGGAGATCCAAGCAGTCCATCCTAAAGGGGAGCCGTCCTGGGTGTTCATTGAAGGGACTGATGTTGAAGCTGAAACTCCAATCCTTTGGCCACCTCATGCGAAGAGCTGACTCATTTGAAAAGACCCTGATGCTGGGAAAGACTGAGGGAAGGAGAAGAAGGGGACGACGGAGGATGACATGGTTGGATGGCATCACCACCTCAATGGACATGAGTTCGGGTAGACTGCGGGAGTTGGTGGTGGACAGGGAGGCTTGGCGTGCTGCGGTTCACGGGGTCGCAAAGAGTCGGACATGACTGAGCGATGGAACTGAGCTGAGCTGAACTGTCACGGCAGTGCTGGGTTGTGATGCACCTCCCTGAGCTGATGAAAGGAGTTGAGACAACAAAGGAGGAGAAAAGCCTGAGTGATGTCAGCGATGCTGCAGAGATGAAAGAAACCAGAGTGTGGGGAGAGCTAGCAAGTGGACGGAATGTGCTGGCTAAGAATGTGACTCCAGGAGGCAGGTAGGACCTCGCTGGCAGATGGAGTCCCTGGGATCTGGGCTCAGAGAGAAATTAAAGAGGGTGTATATTTTCCAGATGGCATGGGGCATCTCTTAGTCATGAATTCTTCCCCCTTCTGTCTGCTTCCTACTTTAAAGGAGGTTCAGGGAACTGAGTATCCGCACAGATTCCCTACTCTCAGTGGACCTGGTCCGTCTCTGCTCTGTGGACCAGTGACAGACATGTGGGGCACTGTACTCCTTACCATCGTTGTGCGATTTCAGTGTATGAAGGGGCTGTGTAGTATCCATGGAAGCAAATATGGTCCTTCCCCAGTCAGTCCTACACCCACATAGCCTCAGTCCCCAGGAGTGTCCCATCAGTTACCTCTCGGCCTTATCTGCTCACCTGGGAGCCCCCACTCTTTACTCCAGTCAGAGTGGACTCCCCATCTCCTCCCTTCCATCCACCCCTCCTTAAGTCCTGCCCACTGTCCCAGGCCTAGTTCCTCTTTCAGGAATCTCTGATGACTCCAGTGAACATCAAGACTGTTCAAGATTGTTTGAATCTGTAGATTGCTTAGGTATTATGGCCATCGTAACAACATTAAGATTTTCAATCCATAAGATGGAATATCTTTCCATTTATTTGTACCTCTTCCATTTTCTTTCACCAGTGTCTTACTCTTTGCACTATGGAGGTGTTTCACCTCGTTTGTTAAATCTGTTTCTAGGTATTTTATTCTTCTTTATGCAATTGTGATGATATTGAGCACCTTTTCACATACATGTTCACCATTTATATACAAGCTTTGGGAAAATATCTCTTTAGGTCATTTGCCAAATTTTACTCAGATTTTTCTATATTGAGTTGTATGATTTCCTTACATATTTTGAAAATTAATTGCATGCTACACACACAGTTTACACAGATTTTCTCCAGTCCCACAGGTTACCTTTTCATTTTGTTGACGGTTTCTTTTGCTGTGCAAGATGTTTTGTTTTGTTGGTCCCCCTTGTTGATTTTTGCTTTTGTTACTTGTGCATTTGTAATATATCTAAAAATCATTGCCACGACCAATGCCAAGGAGCTTTTTCTTATATTCTTACCTGGGAGTTTTATGGTTTCCGGAAATAGCAAGAGAACTAGAAATAGAAAAGGGACCTGAATATCTGAATGCATTTTTGCAATCTCATGATAAAACTTTAACCCCGAGGAGCTGTTTCTTATGGGAGTGAAGAAAGTGGTTTCTTGAAAGGAATCTACCCTTGGTGGAGATGCTGTGGAGATTTTTGAAATGATAACGAAGGATTTAGAATAGTACATAATTTAGAATATTAGATAAAACAGTGGCAGGTTTTGAGAGGATAGACTCCAATTTTGAACGAAATTCTTCAGTGAGTAAAAAGCTAACAAACAACACTGCGTGCTAATTGTTTCTGAAAAAGAAGAGTCCATTGATACAGCAAATGTTACTGTTGTCTCATTTAAAGAAATTACCATGGCCACCCCAACCGTCAAGAGCCACCACCCTAATCAGTCAGCAGCCATCCAAAGACATGCCTGACCCTCCACCAGCCAAAAGCTTATGGCTCTCTAAACTTTCAGATATTTGTTAGCAAGTTTCAGCAATCAAGTATTTTTAATTAAGGTATGTACTTTGTTTTTTAGACAACGCTCTTGTACACCTAATAGTCTACAGTACAGTATACACCTAATTTTTATAAGACACGGAGAGCCTAAAAATTTATGTTATTCACTTTGTTGCAATATGGGCTTTCTTGCAATGGTGTGCAACCAATTCACAATATTTCCAGCATATACTTGTATCTATAATTGAGGCAAGGTTGAGTGAACTGGTAGGAAGAATACAGTTTAGGTTCAGAAGACGTGGGTCCCAGTCTGGAACCAGCCAATGAGTAGGAGCATGATGTGCGGCAGTGTAGGCCATTAAAGTAGGTCCCAAACCTCAGGTTCCCCGTCCAGGGAGTGACCACTCTCTCCTTCATATGGTCCTTGTCAGGATTTATTGAAATCACAAGACAGGAAAGGTCACCCAGAGGCTTTAGTCTCAGTCAGGTCTGGCTGAGGCTCAGTTTTGTCACCTATAAAGAATGAAGCACAATGTGGAGTTTGTAGCTATGTCAAAAGGATTAACTGTTATATGTAGATTAAAGCTAGGCCAGTGTCATTTTATGTACATAATTAATGAGAATTTAAAAATAGTGATATCTCATCAGAGGTTAATGAACAGTTTTCTTCCTTCCTTAGTTTTTTTAAATTATTTTCAAAGCTCATTTAAATATTTTGAAATATATGTAAGAGTATTCCACAAAACAAATTATTCAAAAATTTTAAGACTTGCAGTTCTACCTCTGGAAGATTCCTTTGGTTTTTGCCATGCAAAACCAATCCACTAAAACTGACAGATTGTCAGTACATTGCTCTTTACCATGGCTCTTTTACAGAAGGAGCAACAGTCCCCAGCTGCCACAGGTTCTCGGAAATACAGAGTCTGCTTTTTGTCGGAGGAACAATGCTGCGGTTCCTTTGCTGAAGTGTCCCCAGCGTTCCCCTTCAAAGTGGAGCAGGGAATTTTAGGTGACTCTCAGACAAGATATTTGAACACTTCAGCATCTGAAGTCTACTATGTGATGCTACAGCCTCTGAAAACTGGTGAGCTCACAGCCTGCGGTCCCCTTTCACATGCAAAGCGTGTCTGGAGATGGCAAATGTGGTGGAGTCATTATATGCCTGAAGCGAAGTGAAGTGAAGTCGCTCAGTCGTGTCCGACTCTTTGCGACCCCACGGACTGTAGCCCACCAGGCTCCTTGGTCCATGGGATTTTCCAGGCGTGAATACTGGAGTGGGTTGCCATTTCCTCCTCCAGGGGATCTTCCCAACCCAGGGATCAAACCCAGGTCTCTCGCATTGTGGGCAGACGCTTTACCATCTGACCTACCAGGGAAGCCCCCCATTATATGCCTAGTGATAATGAAACCAGTAGGGTGTGTCTGGGACTTCTCACATGAAGTGATCTTGAAGCTGAGATCTGAGGTTAAGGAGGCTTTAGCCAGCAAAAGAGGAAAGGGTGGAGACGAGCCAAATATGACAGGAAGGAAATACCCTGTAATCTGGTTCATCCCTTTGGAAAATCCAGAGTGGAAATCCCTTACCCATCAGTCTATCACTCAGGGAAAAACCTTGTGAACCTTAACAGGACGGCTGTAGAGAGAAGTACAGGAACCCCTTCTGCCTTCCTTGCTCCCGCCTCAGGCATATACTAATCAGTCATTCTCTAAGAGTCATATTATTACTGTGATTTCTATCTCGGAAACCACAGAGGAGAAGAAAATTGTTGGGCAAAGCCATTTGAGCACGAATTTATTGTATATGTTCTCCCACTACTCGCAATGCAAAGCAACTTTTAAAACATTTTTCATTCCTTTTCCCAAAGAGCACTTCTCACTGGATAAAATTCAAAAACTGGAGATCTGTGCCACCTGGTGAACATATCTGGAATAAAAGCCTTAGAAGGAGGAAAGGAGCAAGATGCCCATCACCAGGAACTATCTGGTAGGATTTTATGGTAAAGGAAGCAATAAGGGTGAGTCAGAGCCCATGCACATTAAGGCTAGTGGCAANAGATCTGTGCCACCTGGTGAACATATCTGGAATAAAAGCCTTAGAAGGAGGAAAGGAGCAAGATGCCCATCACCAGGAACTATCTGGTAGGATTTTATGGTAAAGGAAGCAATAAGGGTGAGTCAGAGCCCATGCACATTAAGGCTAGTGGCAAGAGCTTTGCTTCAGCCTCTCCCTCCCTGTTGTGACAGGAAACCGATATACATGCGATTAAAAGACAAGTGTAATGTGAAAAAAAATATCGATTCATATACAACCAGTTAAGCCACATAAATTATTTTTTGAAATGAAATTCACAACTAGTTATATCCTATAATATTATAAAAATTTACAGTATTCACTTTTCTGACTTCAAATTAATATCTTTCTTTTCAAAACTAATGACATGCAGGGATGTGTATACAATAGCTACAGTATATTTTTATGTTTTATTAATCTTTTTCCATAACAAGAAATACATTCTTGATAATTTACTTTGTTCCCCAGATATATTTCTCTGTGTACAATATTAAATTTTACATGAGCATATCTGTTCTTCCAAGTTTGGCTCGCAGTATGTCTGTATACTATGTTCTGTATGTGTATATGTATGTTGATGTGTATATGTATGTTGATGTAAATATACATATGTACATTCATATATACTTCCATATATTTTTGTTTTTGTATTTGTTTGATCTTTATATGTTTGTGAATCATAGTTCTCATTCAAGTTTTTGAGAGACTTTAAATGACCCTCTTTACTGATCAGATTTATTTATATTATATAGTATAAAACATGTGCTCTAAAATATGTTCCAAATAATTTGCCAATAATTTGATTTACTTTATATGTGACATTTTTGTTTGGGAGAGACATGGGCTTTTCACAACTTCACGTCAATTGCTCTAATTAATTTTGTAACAGAGTTCTAAGCTTTTCTTGCGTCTCATATCTAGTTTTGGTTGTCCTGGTGTCAATGGCATGTTGATAGGGTCCTCAAACAACCTTCTCCCCCATGTCTTGGTCTTGAAGATGACATAGGCGAAATCCACTCTCTGAATATAGGGCCCCAAGGATTGAAGTGTCCTGAAGGATTTGTGTGAGGCTCAGGTTGAAGCAATTAGCCTCCGTGGAGGGAAGGAAATGATCATTTATGGAGTTATATTCGGCCAGATACACTTTACACAGCATCTTGTATACGCAAACACAGATGCAGATATTTTCCCCATTATTAATCAATGTAGATTTGGGCTAAAGCTCTTTTCCATTTTGTCACGAGGCCCTCTAGTCTTTGAATCTAGAATTCCCAGTGGACTAGTACTTGATGCAACCCTAGGCATTACTCATTTTTTCGGTCATGCACGCTAAATTGCTTCAGTCGCGTCTGATTCTTTGCAACCCTACGGACTATAGCCTGCCAGTCTTCTCTGTCCATTGGGATTCTCCAGGCAAGAATAGTGGAGTGGGTTGCCATGCCCTCCTCCAAGGGATCTTCACGACCCGGGGGCCAAACCCACGTCTCTTGTGTTTCCTGCATCAACAGGCAAGTTCTTTACCACTTGTGCCATCTGGGAAGCCCTTTATTTTTGTATTTAAAAACAAAAATCCACGAAAATTAAAGGAATATCTTTACTGTCAAAAGAAAAAAATGTAAAAGATTGGAAAGTTTGGAGACAACATTTCAAACAGTATTACAGCTTTTGTGTTCATATGCAAGAGCAAACAGGATTTCTGATAATCAATAGAGAAAAGGCAAAAAATAACCACAAAGAATTCATCTAAAAAACAAAATGCTTTTTCAGTAAACATCTGGAAATATGTCAAACCATTAACTGAAGAAATGAAAATTTGAAGATGTCATATTAGAGTAAAAATTGATTTGCATACATTTACTTATGTAACTTAAAAATTTATTTTATTTATTTATTTTTGCACCTTGTGGCATGTGTGATCTTAGTTCCCCAACCTGGGATCAAACCAGTGCCCCTGGATTGTGAGTGCAAAATCTTAACCACTGGAACATCAGAGAAGTCCCTGTAATTGAAAATTATAAACAATATTATAGTTAGCAAGAGTACTGGAATAGGGTTTCATTGCCTTCTCCAATCTAGAACTACATACCTACACAAATCCTTTAAGATATGTACAAAAGTGAAAGTGAAGTCGCTCAGTGCGTTCTGACTCTTTGCCACCCCCTGGACTGTAGCCTACCAGGCTCCTCCGTCCATGGGATTCTCCAGGCAAGAGTACTGGAGTGGGGTGCCATTTCTTTCTCCAAGGGATCTTCCCGACCCAGGGATCGAACCCAGGTCTCCCGCATTGTAGGCGGACGCTTTACCGTCTGAGCCACCAGGGAAGACTAAGATAGGTATATGCAGTACCAAAAGAGAAACACATCTGGAAAATGGGCACTGATTGTTTTACATTGGATACCTTGGNGGGATCTTCCCGACCCAGGGATCGAACCCAGGTCTCCCGCATTGTAGGCGGACGCTTTACCGTCTGAGCCACCAGGGAAGACTAAGATAGGTATATGCAGTACCAAAAGAGAAACACATCTGGAAAATGGGCACTGATTGTTTTACATTGGATACCTTGGGTACGTGTGGGTCATGATAAGGTGATCCTGTAGATGGAAGGTTGAGAATAATTTTCGTTTCTCAGTATACATTTTCAATGTTTGAGAAGTTATGATTAGGCTAATTCGTTCAGAGAAACACTTGAAAACAACTAATTAACCAAAAGGTCCAATACATTTACATGTTATAAAAATGTTCACATGTGGTTGTCTAATAAAAGGCAACTTTTTCAACTTTTGACTTGACAATGTATCTGTGTATTCGTATGCATTTGAGTCTTACATTTCCTTCCCCTCAGATGTTCACACACTCCTGTGTAGATTTTCTTCATCTCTCTCAGGCGTTGTGCTTCTTTCAGGGCACAGAGAACTGGAAAGGAAGATATTAAAAATTCCCGAAAGTTCTAGCTCATGAACTAGAGCCCGGGCTTCTCCTTCCTTTCCTTTCTTCTTTAGAAACCCTCTGATTTGAGACTTCCATATCTACAGTTCTGGCTCTAACAGAGGCACTGTTACAGAGAGTAAAGTGAGCAATGGGGAGCTGTGGGGCGCAGCAGATGAAGCTTGCCTTGCTCACGCCCCCTAGGCTCACCCTCTGCTGTGCAACCCAGGTCCCAGCAGGAGCTGGGGACGCCTGCACTAGGGGATATCTGCCTACATTGACTATATATTTTTTTAAGGAAAGACTAATTTTTTTTTTTTCTACTGTTATTGCAGTGACCAACCAAGTTCTGTTTGGTATTTCCTTTTTATTTTATTTTCACGGTGTTTTTGTTGTTGTTTCGGTATGATCTCTCGGGAATGGATTAGAGTTAATTCTAGCCACCTGATTATTTTTAGAATACTCAGGTGGTGGCTCAGACGGTAAAGCGTCTGCCTGCAATGCGGGAGACCCGGGTTCGTTTTCCGGGTCGGGAAGATCCCCTTCAGAAGGAAATGGCAATCCACTCCAGCACTCTTGCCTGGAAAATCCCAAGGACGGAGGAGCCTGATAGGCTACAGTCCATGGGGTCGCAAAGGGTCGGACACGACTGAGCGCCTTCACTTCACTTGCGTAAACTTCAGAAAAACCCCTATGTTACACCAAGTATTTAGTAAAGCTGTGCTTCAAGAAGGCATCTTCCATTCCATGGAGCTCAATTCCGGCCTGTTTCTCCCAGTAGCATCTGAATGACCCTAAACAAGTGCAGCACCTCAATAAGCCTCAGCAACCTTGGAAAGTTGATGATTCTGGTATCACAGGCCCCTTGTGAGGAATACAGGAAAGAACAGATGCAATGTAGCAAGGACAGAGCCTTTCCTACTGCTGGCCCTCCCCGTTCTCTGGGTCTGCAGAACGAAGCGACACAGCGTGATGCAGCTGATGCAGAGTCTGGCACAGAGAGTTCTCTGTGTTTGTAGCTACAAGTATCAAGATCCCTAAGCCTCCTGATTCTAAGTGGCCTCCTCTGCAGGGGTGGTACTGTCGGAAAGAGTTCCTTGGATGTTAGGCTGGTAGCAAACTCAGAGGGCAGCGACTACAGGAAGGTAAGTCTCCTCTGGCCCCCAAGACTCTCGTCCTCTATGACGTTGGGGAAAGGACTTCCTGTTGGGACGCCATCTTGTTCATGTGGCTGTGAGGAAGTTGTTTGGGGTTCGCATTCTCTTCCCTCAGCGCTTTTCCTTGGTGGTACAAACTTCCAGCTCCAGACCCGCAGATTCCCTTCCAGGGCAGCCTATGAGGGCGGCGGTGACAGATCTCTGCCTTCAGGCCACCCTATGGGTGAGTGGTCTGCATGAGACCTTCTCTTCAGATCCCCGCGAAGCAGGAAGGGCTCTGGGTTCCCTCCCCCACCCCAAACCACAGGACCCCAGCCAGTTGACTGCGCTTCAGGGAAAGGGGGGAGAGAGCCCAGACTGACTATGTTCCAGGCTCTTGGAAATGGGCCAAGTGGGCTCTGACACACCCTTCTCGATTCCACGCGGTAAACCTCCCCGCCAACGCAAATGGCCGTTGCTGACGTGAACTTTTCCCTGGCTAAGCAGAAGGCATGAGTCACGTTATCTTCTCAGGTCCAGGGTTTGGGGAGTGGCGAGGGTCACCTAGGTGGATGGTGGGAGTAGATAAAGGAATATCCTTTGACGTTATACTAGAGGTGGGGGAGGGGCAGGAAACCCACCATTACTACTGGATATTACATTAACAGTTAGGGTAAATTGTACTAGCCCCTAGAAGCTTCTTGAGGCTTTATTGCCGGGGATGTGATATATTCTGGAATGTTCGATGAGTAGTCATGTGCACTGTTTGACGTCAATTAAATACAATTGTTTAAGTCAGATTTTTAAATCCTCTCCCTCTAGCTGAGATTTTTGTCTGTCATTTTGTGTGTCACTCAGTGAGATGTGTTAAAATTTCCCTCTGTGACTGTGGGTTTGCCCATTATTCCTGTCAGTTTCTGCTTTGTATGCTGGCTTTAAGAGGCATACAAATTTAGAATTTGTATTACTATCTTCTTCTTGCACCGAACCTGTTATCATAAAGGCATTTCCCTTTGAAAGTGCACCTTTTCTTTTACTGATATGGTTATACCAGTTTTCTGAGGTTAATGTGAAAAGGTGTACATTTTGCAATTGTTTTATTTTCTAATTTTCCTGATGATTAAATTTTGCATATGGCTCTTTTCAAGAGTATTTGATGAAAGGTATCTTTTCAGTCTGAAGAAATCTGCCTTTCTGTTTGGAGTATTTTCCCTGAATCTTTTAAATAAAAATAGATATAATTGGGTTTATGTATATCATAGTACTGTATATTTATTGTTGCCTCTTCCAAGTTCCTTTTCCTTCTTTTCCTTTGATATGGTCAATATTTTTTAAACTAGCAAATCATTACTTTGCATGGTTATCTAGGTAAACATTCTTTTGCTATTCTTGTAGTGTTCACCCTTCAGATTACAATGCACATTTTTGCCTTTTCACAGTCTAATATTAGTTAATTAGTTCCCTAAAGCTGCTGAGTTATGGGGCTTTGAGACACTTTGATTCCATAAACTCTTTCCACATTTATTGTCATGCGTTTTCATTCTCTATATATTTAAATTATTATCATTGTGTTATATCAGTTCAGTTCAGCTCAGTCGTGTCCGACTCTTTGCGACCCCATGAATCGCAGCACGCCAGGCCTCCCTTAAATTTGCCTCCATGTTCACAAATGTCATTCGTCTGTCTTTCCCGTATCTGTGTGGCTCCACCTAGGGTGATATTTCTTCTGTCCAAAGAGGAGCCTCTAATATTTCTCTAGTTTGAATCTTTAGGTCACAACTTTCCTGAGTTTTTGTTACATGATGATGAAATGAATGTCTTTTCTTTTACGGATGTTTTCCCTTTAAGCATATTTTTGTCCTATGAATATTGGTCTTTTAAAAATAGATTATTTATTTCTGGCTGTGCTGGGACTTGCTGCTGGGTGAGGGATTTCTCTAGTTGCAATGAGCAGAGAGAGACTGCTCTCTAGTTGCAATGCACAGGATTCTCATTACCGTGGCTTCTCTTGTTGCATTGTTGTTGCAGAGCACGGGTCCTAGGGCACATGTGTTTCAGGAGTTTTGGCTCATAGGCTCTAAAACACAGGTTTAATTTCTGTGGCACAGGGCCTAAGTTGTCCTGAGGCATGTGGATTCTTCCCAGACCAGGGACTGAATGTGTGTCCCCTGCATTGGCAGGTGGATGCTCAATCACTGAACCACAAAGGAAGTCCTCCTATTAATATTGTTATCCTATGTGTCAGGTAAAGACCAGGACACCAAAAATATCTATCTAACAAGCTTTTTAGCGCTCCCAGGCGGGGTTCCCAGACCCGAAGGAGGCAGGTCCGGGAAGTCCGCGCGCCGGGACCTCGGTAGAAGTTTGTTTATATATTCACGCTGCGGGGGCGTGGCCAGGTTAGCGGAAGGGGTTTGGATAGGCTGCCTGTTGGCGGCGGCGCGTGCTGATAGGTTTTTCTATGCGGCTGGGGCGGGGCGGCTTTGGCGGCGAAGATCTGTGCGGCTGGGTCAGGACGGCTTTGGCGGCGAAGTGTGCTATCGTTGGACCCCGGGATCCGGGAGCCTCCCTCCGTTAGGGACACCCCCGGCCGGCGGGAGTGAGGAGGGGCGGCTCGTCATGGCAACCGGCGAAGGGTGCAGTCATTGGGGACTTTCTCGCCGGCGGGAGGGAGAGAAGGGGCGGCCCATCATGTCCCCCGGGGTCCGACCTTACATTAAGTTGATATTGTGATACATTTGGAAACTTCTCAACCAAGTTCTCATCAAATACCACTTCTCCTCTGTTCACTTTCCTTCTCTATGGGGCTCATATTAATCATGTGTTCAGTTCAGTTCAGTCGCTCAGTCCTGTCCGACTCTTCGCGACCCCATGAGTCGCAGCACGCCAGGCCTCCCTGCCCATCCCCAACTCCCGGAGTTCAGTCAGACTCATGTCCCTCGAGTCCGTGATGCCATCCAACCATCTCATCCTTTGTCCTCCCCTTCTCCTCCTTTCGCCAGTCCCTCCCAGCATCAGAGTCTTTTCCAAAGAGTCAACTCTTCGCATGAGGTGGCCAAAGTACTGGAGTTTCAGCTTTAGCATCATTCCTTCTAAAGAAATCCCAGGGCTGATCTCCTTCAGAATGGACTGGTCGGATGTCCTTGCAGTCCCAGGGACTCTCAAGAGTCTTCTCCAAAACCACAGTTCAAAAGCATCAATTCTTTGTCGCTCAGCTGTCTTCACAGTCCAACTCTCACATCCATACATGACCACTGGAAAAACCATAGCCTTGACTAGATCTTAAGTATACTCATTGTATCACCTTTAATTGTCACTTTTTGGGGGCAGGGTATTCTCCATATTATAGCTCTCCAGGTTCCATCTTGAATCTTTTCATAAGACTTGCCTTTCATTTCTCGAATTCTCCCTTCAGGGAGGCAGATCACCTTTGACCCTTGAACCATCACCCCAGGGTAGATTTCAGGGTAGGGTTTATTGTACTCATAGAGCAGAGCAGAGAAGTGAGACTTGGGGATAAAAAGCCATTTGTCCCAGGTCACGTAACCTGAACCAAGTAGAACAGAGTCTAACTGTATCACAGACTGCACTCTAGATCCAGACCCTCTCCTTGGTGCCTGTTTTCTTGTCTGTGACTGCTCCCTACCTCTCATTTCTCGAAAAGTGGAGCCATGGTGAAGTCTCTCAGCCACTTTTTAGCTCTATGATACATGTATGTTTAGATTAGAAGAATGGTGTTTCTTCATTAGTCATGATATTTACTCAGGACTACTTCTGATACTGGGACGACTGATATGTTGTTGTCAATTTTAGAGCACACTGATAAAGTGAACTCTTTACAAAGAAGAGCACGAAGCTGGGGTATGTACCGAAGGCAATACGCCTGTTGGTCTGAACCGGTCACTTGCCAGCAGCAGCAAGACAGAGATTCAGAAGAAAGTGGTGCTCATATGGACATCCAAGCAAGATAGTAAGTGACCAGTCACCCTGGCTGACATGTACCAACCATTGAACAACAAAACCTTGCAGTTAAATATGTCATTCTTCTCTCCAACTTGCCAGAGTAAAAAATGACTGGATCAGGTTAATGCTTGAGCAGTCTTTATTATAACTCTGGTATCACTTGCGAAAATGTAGAGAAGACTTTCCAAGCCTATATGGACCACTTTTTTCTTTCCACTTCCCCACAGTGCTCCCTATGCCATTCCATCCCATCACTGGAGAAGTAGTTTTCAGAGAAAAGACCAAATGCATGTTAACATGGAGACAAAGCAAAAGCCTCTGAAGAGAACAATGAAAACAAATAGACAGGATGAGACCTTGGGGAGCTGGTTCAAGATTATTGTGAGTATCCTAGCTAAATGAAGCTAATATGTAGAAGATGACAGAGTCGTGTTGGATTTGTATAGAGATGCTGGGAAGTTTTCTGGGGCGGTGGTGTTGGTAATCTGTCTTGTTACTACTAGGAAGTATCTTCTTAGATCATCTAAGGGCAGGTTCAGAGAAGCGGTAAGAAGGAAACAGACTGACTGCAAGGAAGAGCATGGGAGAGGTTAACTAAAAGCAAAGCAGGAAGCCTACTGCCGTGGAGATGGAGCACTTCACACCAGATCACGCAGTTTGGCTTGAGCTGGGTGTGGGTGGAGGTTGAGTCTCTGGGGTCCATGTTAGAGTGACAGGCCAGGTGTACCTCATGTGGATCTCCTGGAACTTACTAAAAGGAAGTACATGTGAAACAGATTAAGTCAGTTTTTTTTGAGGAAGAGTATTTGAATGCAAGGAAAGTGTATATAGAAAATCCTTGTCTCATACCAGTTGGTGATAACAGATACTGTCTTATCTTAAGAAATTATTTAAAACCTGAAAAATGGTCCTAAAGCAAGACACAGTCGGGTCTTACCTTAATCTTGGATTCCATTGTATCCATCCTCTTTCCCATTTGTTCTCTGATTCCTAGATTCCCTTTGGTATAAAATATGATGAGAAGTGGCTGATGAATTTGATTCAGAAGAAGTGCAGTGTCCCCTTTACTGCAGTCGAAGTAAGACAGGACATGGAGATGATGAGACAGTGGGGTAGACTGCGGGCCCAGAGAAATGGCACTGGTCTCATATTCTGCTTCTGCTGTCACTCTCCCTACAGTTTCGCTATGAGAAAATTCTGGCCCAGTTCTTTGTTGAGAATGCCAACGTTGCCTATGCATTGAAGAAGGTCAACGGCAAGATTTTCGATGAGGATAATGAACAGGTGTGTGTCAAGGGCTGACTGAGGGCAAGAGGGCAGGAGAGTGGCATGGGCTTTCTTGATCCCATGCACAGATTTCCTGGCGCTTACCCAGCCCCTCTTGTGTTCTCTACAGATATCTATCTTTGTTGAGCCCTGTGATGCACCTCAGTCTGTGCAGAAGGCGCTGACCTCTGAAAAGTTGGAGCAGATAAAGGTAATGCAGACTCAACACAAGCTGTGCCCTCATAGCCAGACCCACCTCTTCCCCCCCGCTCACCCTCAGACTCAGGCTCGCTGGACCCCATCCCTAACTCTGCAGCTCACCATGAACAAACCATACGATGCCTGCCAGCAAGCTCTTGACATCCAGAGACTCCGCTTTGGCCCTGGTATGGCTACACTGCAGGGTAGGTGAGGGTAGAGGGTCTGTCTGGGTAGAGCACTCGGAGATGGTATCATGGGGAGGGCTTGGTGCTGGAGGTGCTCCAGCTGGGACTCTCTCAGCTTGTGTTTCCCTCCTTCTGGTTTCCTGGAGACTTGATAACGTGTGATACTGGAATGCCATGGAACCGCAGAAAAAGCGTGGCTCCTTCCCTGCACGTCCATCCAGGGATCAGGCCCACGGTGAGGACCTAGGCCCAATGTTGGGACCAATGGTGAAGGAGGGAGACATCGGGTAGAAGAGGCAGATGTGTCTCAGGTATTCCCTTTGGGGTCCTCCCTCTCTTTCCTCCTCATAGCTTTCATCTTTGTACTTGAGCAACAAGAAACCCTACTTGGTGCATGGCCTGTCCACCATTATGGGGATTGCTTCTGCCATCGAGAACTTGACTCTCTCCACCACTGAGGTGAGGTGGGGCACCCAGATCCTCCTTTGAAAGGAATGTGGGAGGCCTTATGGGTGGTGACAGACAAAGGAAAGTGCGTTTGTAGGGAAAGGGAGGGTGTGGGTGCAGAGCCGTCTGGTCCATGTGGGTGTTCCCTATGACTCTAGGTGAAGATTGCAGGGGAGATGGACAGGGCTCATCAGCTGGAACCAGAAGGGATGTGTGCAGACAGAAGCGCCATGTGCACCGCCTTCCGTGATGAGTCAGCCAACATGAGGTCTTCCTCTGCCTCGTCTCTCCACTGCTGTCTCGCTCATCTCTCCCCTCCTCCCTCCACTCCCTTTCTGTCTTTATTCCCCTCCCTACCTCCTGAGCCCCAGCTCAGCCACCTCCCTGCCATAGCACCTGGTCATCCCTGGGTGTGTCCTGACTTGACAGCCTGCTGGACTGCAAGTGAGGTAGCAAAGCCCCGGGCTCCCATCCTCCCGTATCTTCTTTTCTCTACAGCCTTCACCGGGCCCTGGAAGAAGGAAGGAAGGGATGGAGGGGAGTGAGGCCTGCAGACTGGGTTTGAAGTGCTGGTGCCTGTGGCACTGCAGAAGGGAGTCAGAACAGTCTGGCTGGGAGCTCCCCAGGGGAAAGGAGATGGAGGAGGGGGTTCGAGGAAGGGGTGGAGGGAACAGTCTCCCTCTTGGTCCGTCCACAGAGTGGTGACCAGGGCCCTTGAACGCTAGGATACTGGGGTGTGAGGGCGCTGTGATTACTGTAAGAGACTTGCTCCCACGAGGAGGGTCACGTCCATAGTTTCACTGACATTTTTCTTTTGTCTTGATTTTGGCAGCACCCTCCTGGAGTTGTTCCCCAGGTTGCTAAGCTTGGTAAGTGCATTCCTTGATCAGACTCCTCTTACTAGCACTGACAGTGCCCTCAGACTACTCGGAAACCCGTTAGGACCTGTCCAGTTTCCATTTTTTAGCCTGACCCTTAAATGTCCTGGGGAGGGGGCTGTACCATTCTCTGCGGGAACCTGAAAAGGCTCTGGATCTTCAGCCATGTTCTCCACAGGCTTCGGGGACCCATGGTGATGACAGAACATGTAGTCCTGCCTCCGGCATTTCCAGAGACACTTTCTTCCCTGACCCCCACCCCATCCTGGGCCCATCCTTTTCCCTGATCATCCAGCGCCACATCCTGGACTGCACTGCTGACTTCCTCTTCCCTCCCCTAGGATGGCCAGGAGACACCCTCAGGTTCTAAGTGTGCTACTGAAGCTCCCAAGTGCTTACCAATGTGCAAGGTGAGCACAGAAGATCCAGCAGGGTTCTAGGTGGTACGTGAGGAGGTGTCAGCCCTGGTCTTGCGGACTGTTTTGATTCCAGGGAAGCTTCTTTGGAAGATCTGAAGAGTTGAAGAGTCTAATCCTGCAATTCCTGGAGCAGTAAGTCCTCCTGAGAATCTGAGCAAGGGGAGGGCTAGGACAGGGGAGGCCACCGAAGCTCCAGATCACACAGATAGATTGTCTTCACTGCTCCCCCTCAGGTATTACTTGATCCATGACTATGGGGACCGCAAGGGACTCCTTGGTGCTTATCATGAGGAGGCCTGCTTCTCCCTGACCATTCCATTCCAAGCCGAGGACCCGGCCCTGTGAGTATCACAGCCCAGACTCCTCCCCAGGCCGTGTGGTTCCCCAGCAGATGCAGGCCAGCTCCTGCTGACACCTGTGCTGGCCGAACCACCACCCACTGTTCCTCTGTGTCTCCTAGAAGCAGCATGTGTGCGCACTTCCTGGACAACAGGGATATGAAGACGCTCAAGGGCCCCGGTGAGTGTGTGGTGGGAAGAGTGGGCCGGAAGGGGTGGTAAGGGGGCCAATCATAGGGTCCATGGCATGGCAGACAGGACCTTTGCTTTCTTCCCCTCCCCCGCAGACCTGCGTGTCCAGCTGCTGAAACACACAAAACATGACATTGTGCATGCCCTCTGTGCATTGCCCAAAACTCAGCATGACTTCAGCTCCTTCATGGTGGACATGTGTTTCCAGACAGTGAGCGCCTGCTCCTCCCTTGGTGGTGCTGGTGCGGGGCGGCAGGAAGCCACATCGTAGGGAAGATGTTTAGGGGTGGCTGAGTAACTAGGTTCATCTCTCTCAGGAAAAGATGCTCTGCTTCTCTGTCAATGGGGTATTCAAGGAAGGTATGTGTAGATCCTTCCCCCCATCATGGATCCCCTCCACCAGAACCCTTCCAGTTTCCCTCCAGTCCACTCCTCTCCACTCCCCTTTCCTCTCCTCCCCTCCTCTCCCGCCCTCAAGTCTTCCCACAGGTCAGGTTTGAACTGCATCCGTGCCTGCCCTTTCTAGCCTGGGCATTGGTGACATAAGCTGTCCAGTTTTGTGGCTCCCATCCCAGATCCTTACATTGACAACTTGGGCCATTATAGTTTCCTCATTTGCAAAATGGAGTCATAATGTCCACCTCTTGGGCAGATGTGAAAAATGCATCACATGAACTTGTGAGGCAGCTGTCATGGGGACATGTCATTGGGAGCAGACGGCTCCTACAGTTGCCCTCCCCATTCCCAACACCCTGGCTCCCCAAGTGAATAACTGTCCCCTCAGCCTAAGTGTCAAGTCAGACCCTGACTGGGGAATGGCATGGGAGCCTGTAAATTATGTGGGGGCTGTAAGGGCTACTACTCTTACTGCTTGTTGTTGAAGTGGAAGGAACGTCTCCTGGCTGTGTACGTGCCTTCACCCGGACCTTCATCGCTACCCCTGCCGCCAGCTCTTCCCGGTGAGAGCCATCTTGTGGGCAGAAATCCCCGTCCAGCCTGGGCTCAGGGTCCTGGGCATGGGGATGCAGACCTTAGGTTTACTCAGAATTGTGGAAAGCCAGCAGGGAAGCCACGGTCCAGTCTAGCCTAGTGGTTAGGAAGAGTGTGGGCTCTGGAATCAGCATATAGGCTCTCTCCTTGACTCAACACTCACAGTGTGACCTTGGTCAAGTCATATGACCTGTCTGTGACTCAGTGTCGTCTTCTGAAAATGGGGATCAGACTGTACACTCTTCTACTGTAGTGTACCGGGCTATTGTTCAGGGCAATTGTAAAGTTGTCCCTGGGTTGGGGATCAGCCTATCCACTGAGTGAAGCTGGTAGACAATCTCTCCGAAGGTGGGCTCTATGCAAGGGGCAGAGGAACAGTCAAGGAGCCTGGGGACAGACACAGGAGGGGGGTGGAAGAAATCTGGTTGCTGACTGGCAGTGGGAGCAGTCAGGATTGGGGGTGTGGGTGGTCCATCCATCAGTTGTCCAAATATACATTTCCACCCCCCACCCCAGTCTTTGTATAGTGAATGACAAGCTGTTTGTGAGAGAAGCCAGTCCCCGTGAGGCTCAGCATCTGCATTCTCCATCCCAGTACCTGCACTGCCCTCCAGTTCCATGTGGAGCAGGCTTTCTTCATCACATCTGGGATGAAACTTGAGTAGCCTCAGAAGTAAGTGCTAGGTGTGCATGGGGACAGAAAGGAGCTGGCAGGAGTAGAGGAGCTAATAAATGGATCTTGCAGATAACTGTTTTAGCTTCTTTACTCATTAATACCTTGCACATGTCTTCCTCAATACATATTAATTTACTTAGTTGTTTTGAATTGGTGTGCATTACTTTTCTTAACTCCGTGAACTTTATTCTTTTACTGATAGACATTTAGTTTTCAGGAAATTTTCCCATTACACACTTGAGCTCACTCTGCGGCATCAGTTCAGTTCAGTTCAGTCGCTCAGTCGTGTCTGACTCTTTGCAACCCCATGAATCGCAGCACGCCAGGCCTCCCTGTTCATCACCATCTCTCGGAGTTCACTCAGACTCACGTCCACTGAGTCCGTGATGCCATCCGGCCATCTCATCCTCAGTCGTCCCCTTCTCCTCCTGCCCCCCATCCCTCCCAGCATCAGAGTCTTTTCCAATGAGTCAACTCTTCGCATGAGGTGGCCAAAGTACTGGAGTTTCAGCTTTAGCATCATTCCTTCCAAAGAAATCCCGGGGCTGATCTCCTTCAGAATGGACTGGTTGGATCTCCTTGCAGTCCAAGAGACTCTCAAGAGTCTTCTCCAACACTACAGCTCAAAAGCATCAATTTTTCGGCACTCAGCCTTCCTCACAGTCCAACTCTCACATCCATACATGACCACAGGAAAAACCATAGCCTCGACTAGACGGACCTTAGTCGGCAAAGTCATGTCTCTGCTTTTGAATATGCTATCTAGGTTGGTCATGACTTTTCTTCCAAGGAGTAAGCCTCTTCTAGTTTCATGGCTGCGGTTACCATCTGCAGCGATTTTGGAGCCCCCCAAAATAAAGTCTGACACTGTTTCCACTGTTTCCCCATCTATTTCCCATGAAGTGATGGGACCGGATGCGCTGCATATGTCACAGTAAACATGGAAGCTGCTTCTGACCCATAGTTTAGGAAATGACACTGTATGGTCAGAGTATCCACTTTGTTCCTAAGATACTACCTCCTCTTCCTCCATCTCAGGTGCCATTCTGGCAACCACTGAGATGAATACAGGTGCCATTCAGGTTCTCCCTCTTCCCATGGTGAGGTCTGGGAATTCAGGCCAAGAGGCCAGGTGGTCAGTAAATGAGACTCAGGCCTCCTAGTTCTGTTCATTTTCCAACTCTCTCCCTTCATTTCCTCCAGGCCTAGGACAAGATCCTAGAGCAAACCTTCACACAGACTGATCTAGGATCCCAAAAACAGTCTTGACAAGAAACCCTTGGGTTTCATCATCTTCACCCTCATCATCTTTGCTGTATTTTACATCTGATCTGAGTATATCCCTGTAACTGGGAAGCCAACACTTAACTGACAATCATCCACCCAAAAGGCTAATTTTCCTGTGTATTTGTCCCAATCAGGTGATCTTCCTGACCTAGGGATCGAACCAACATCTTTTGTATCTCCTGTACTGGCAGGCATTGTTTACCACTGAGCTATCAGGGAAGCCTTCTAAATGAATTAAAATCTGCTTATCTGGAATATTTTGGGTGGGCCAAAATGCTCTTTTGGTTTTTACCATAAGGCGTTAGGGAAAAGTCCAAACAAACTGTTTGGGCAAGCCAATATTTAAAGCAACTGAATGTGTGAAAATTGAGTTTGGTGCTGGCTGGCTTTTTGGCTAATGGATTCCAGCTTATTGTGAAGACATAAAGAGAGACCATCTTTGGCCCCGTCATGTAACAGTGTCTGTGTTGGAAAATAAATTGGTGTGTCTTTTCCAAGTATGAGTGTGTTCATAGGAATATGCTTGTGTGATTAAATGTTTGTGCAAGTTCATCAATATAAGTGAACAGGTGATAATGCACAGGGATATTAGCATGCTTGTGTGTGTAAGTGAAAATGTAAGCATACTTGTCTCACGTTTTTTTTGTTTTTTTTTTTTCCTGCCCACGCCATGTGCCACATGGCACTTAGTTTCTGCACCAGGGATTGAACCCAGGGGCCACAGCAGTGAATGTGTGGAGTACTAACTACTGGACTGCCAGGGAATTTCCATATATTTTAAAAGCACACCTGACCCTAAAACAACAAAGGTTTGAACAGTGCAGATCCACATAAATACAAATGTGTTCAATACCAAGTACTACACAATATGTATTAGTTGTGAGGCAAAATCCTGGATTCACAGGAACCTGATATTCAAAGAGCAAACCATATGTTATATATATTTAAGTGCACATGGAGGGTCCATACCCCTAACCCCTGCATGACACAAGGGTCAATGACATTAGTATATTTGAGTGAATGAATTTGTGAGAGTGTATATCAGTAAATGTGTGAGCTGCTTTGTGCATGTGAACACATTCCTGTTTCTGAACATGTTTATGTATATGAGTATGAATGTAGAACGTAGGCATGACAATGATTGAATTTCCCAACACGTTCACGTGAATGTATTAGTAGTTACTGTGAGCGAATAAGTGTATGAGCATGTCTGTGCAAGTGAATGTGACCTTGTATATAAGCCCATGTGAGAGTGACCATGGTGCCTATTCAAATATGAGTTTGCATGTGTAAAGTGAATGGAACTTTTGCTATGGATGAGTGAATTTGTGACCGTGGACATGAATGTTAGCATATTTGTGTGTATGTGAATGAATATGTGTGTGAGCATGTGAAAGCAGAGTATATTGAGTTTGCATGTGTAAAGTGAATGGGACTTTTGCTATGGATGAGTGAATTTGTGACCGTGGACATGAATGTTAGCATATTTGTGTGTATGTGAATGAATATGTGTGTGAGCATGTGAAAGCAGAGTATATTGAGTTTGCATGTGTAAAGTGAATGGGACTTTTGCTATGGATGAGTGAATTTGTGACCGTGGACATGAATGTTAGCATATTTGTGTGTATGTGAATGAATATGTGTGTGAGCATGTGAAAGCAGAGTATATTGAGTTTGCATGTGTAAAGTGAATGGGACTTTTGCTATGGATGAGTGAATTTGTGACCGTGGACATGAATGTTAGCATATTTGTGTGTATGTGAATGAATATGTGTGTGAGCATGTGAAAGCAGAGTATATTGAGTTTGCATGTGTAAAGTGAATGGGACTTTTGCTATGGATGAGTGAATTTGTGACCGTGGACATGAATGTTAGCATATTTGTGTGTATGTGAATGAATATGTGTGTGAGCATGTGAAAGCAGAGTATATTGAGTTTGCATGTGTAAAGTGAATGGGACTTTTGCTATGGATGAGTGAATTTGTGACCGTGGACATGAATGTTAGCATATTTGTGTGTATGTGAATGAATATGTGTGTGAGCATGTGAAAGCAGAGTATATTGAGTTTGCATGTGTAAAGTGAATGGGACTTTTGCTATGGATGAGTGAATTTGTGACCGTGGACATGAATGTTAGCATATTTGTGTGTATGTGAATGAATATGTGTGTGAGCATGTGAAAGCAGAGTATATTTCTGTGAGCTAATGTGCAAGTGTGTGCATGTGAGTATATTAGAGCATCTCTGTGTGTGTGTGTGTAAATGTGTGAACTTCATGTTAACTGTGAGCATATTCATCTGTAAGTATATGAATATGATGTTCTCTGTGAGTATGTTGTACCTGAGGAAATGTATGAATATGTGATCAGGAACATACAGGACTCTGTGTGTGTGTGTGTGTGTGTGTGTGTGTGTGTGTGTGTGAAAGCAGGTTTGAGGGAATGCATGTATAAGCATGCATTTTATTGAGTGAATGTGTTCAGTTCAGTTCAGTTGCTCAGTTGTGTCCGACTATTTGTGACCCCATGGACTGCAGCACACCAGGCCTCCCGTTCCATCACCAACTTCTGGAGTTTATTCAAACTCATGTCCATTGAGTTGGTGATGCCATCCAACCATCTCATCCTCTGTCGTCCCCTTCTCCTCCTGCCTTCAATCTTTTGCAGCATCAGGGTCATTTCAAATGAGTCAGCTCTTGAGCATGTCAGTAGGCATATGGGGTCAGAGGGAGGGAGCATGGACCAAGGTCAAAGTCTGGAGACTGTCGGATGTAAATAATACACATTGTCTCTGAGGCACTTCACCAGTATCTTTCAGATTCTGATGTTTTACACCTGATACCTTAGTTGGGAGAGGATGGGATACCTTATCCTTTTTTTGTCATGCAGATCTGAGAAAATGAGAAAAAGGTAGTCCCTGGATTGATCTGACCCTGCTTATGTTGTCAGCCTGCTTATTTAACTTACTTGCAGAGTATAAGCCCTCAAGCAGCTGCTGTTCCCAACACTCTGGCTTCCCGGTCTCTGGCCCAGTGGGAAGAAGCTGTGCAAGCTTCACCCTGACACCTCCTCCTCCTCTTCTCACTGCCCCCTGCTCCTCAAAGAACACTAAAGGTGCTAACTGAACCTGAATCGGACAGAGCTGTTAAGGCGTCTGCTTGTGAACTTGTTGAGGAGGAGGAAGAATGGGTTAGTCTTAGACACTACTTCACCTCTGACACAAAGACTTGCTTCAGTCTGGTGTGAGCAGCACAGGGAGATCTAGGAGTCCCCAAACTCTGAGGCCGTTGAACCAAATTCCCCAAAGTCCTGCCTGAAGAGAGGGAGAGGTGGGAGGAGAGGCGACTCTTACGGGGTAAGGGCCACTGCCTGGATCCTTCTTGCCACTGACACCTCACAGACCAGGGGATGGGCTTGGGCTCAGCTTGCCTGTGGAGTATGCACTGGTTTGAATGGGTTTCAAGGACTGTTGACATGAAACTCCCACTTATCTTGGCAGCGCTTTCTTTCCCATTCTCACTGTTCTTTACCCTCATCCCTCATCCTCTCTCTCCTGACTACTCATCTGTCTCCAGGGTCAGCGCTCATTCTCCTGCTGCCTCTTTCTTCCACTAAATGCAATTCACAATGTAACCCAGTAACGCTCACTCCCTGAATCCTAGAGTCTCACTCTCTTTCACATTCAAGTTGCAAATATCTTCTCAGGTCCTCTTTTATCCCAGAGTGACACCCCACCAACTTTAACCTTGTCCATGCAGTACTTACAGGCCCCTGGCAGATGCTGGCCATCCTCTTCTGCTTTTTGGGGCTGAGCATCCTTCCTCTCCAGGTGCTGCTGCAGTTGTAGGCCAGGCAGAGAACCTACGTCCTAGGATACCTGTACCAGAGTGTTCATGTTTGTTCTCTGCTTTCCCCAAACCTGCCACACACTACATTCATATGTAACTGCCCCACCTACTAGCCTCCCCCTACACCACACCCCAACACACACGACACCCTGAGACTTAGTGCCTGCTGTGCTCTGTTCTGTCTAAACAAAGTCTAAAGTTGTTCTTGCATTCCCTTCTTCATCCAGTTCAGTTCAGTTCAGTTCAGTTCAGTTGCTCAGTCATGTCCAACTCTTTGTGACCCCATGGCCTGCAACACGCCAGGCCTCCCCGTCTATCACCAACTCCCGGAGTTTACTAAAACTCATGTCCATTGAGTCGGTGATGCCATCCAACCATCTCATCCTCTGTTGTTCCCTTTTCCTCCCGCCCTCAGTCTTTGCCAGCATCAGGGTGTTTACAAATGAGTCAGTTCTTCGCATCAGGTAGCCAAAGTATCAGAGTTTAAGCTTCAGCATCGGTCCTTCCAATGAATATTCAGGACTGATTTCCTTTAGGATGGACTGGTTGGATCTCCTTGAAGTCCAAGGGACTCTCAAGAGTCTTCTCCAACACTACAGTTCATCGATTTCTTCAGCGCTCAGCTTGCTATTTATAGTCTAACTCTCACACCCATACATGACCACTGGAAAAACCATAGCCTTGACAAGATGGACCTTTGTTGGCAAAGTAATGCCTCTGCTTTTTAATATGCTGTCTAGGTTGGTCATAACTTCCCTTCCAAGGAGTAAGTGACTTTTAATTTCATGGCGGCAGTCACCATCTGCAGTGATTTTGGAGCCCAGAAAAATAAAATCTCTCCCTGTTTCCACTGTTTCCCCATCTATTTGCCATGAAGTGATGGGCCAGATGCCATGACCTTAGTTTTCTGAATGTTGAACTTTAAGCCAACTTTTTCACTCTCCTCTTTCACTTTCATCAAGCGGCTCTTAAGTTCTTCGCTTTCTGCCATAAAGGTGATGTCATCTGCATATCTGAGGTTATTGCTATTTCTCCCAGCAATCTTGATTCCAGCTCGTGCTTCATCTAGCCCAGTGTTTCTCATGATGTACTCCACAAATAAGTTAAATAATCAGAGTGACTATATAAGCAGGGTGGCCAAGCCTTCCCCCAAGGCTTGGCCGAATCAATCCCGGGACCACCTTTTTCTCATATGCCCCTGATTTGAATGACAAAAAAGGATAATGTATCCCACTCTCTCCCAACTAAGGATCAGGTGTAAACAGATCGGAATCTGAAAGACACTGGTGAAGTGCCTCAGAGAGAATGTGTATCATCTACATCTGACAGTCCTCAGGCTTTGACCTTGGTCCATGCTCCCTCCCTCTGACCCTAGATGCCTACTGACATGCTACCTTGCTTAAAACAATGGGAAAATGTGCTTACTGTTTTTAAGTTGCTGCTGTTAGCCTTTGCTGAAATACAGGAGAACATGAGGTAGCAAGTTGTGAGGTAGCAACTCCCATGACATCTGAGACTCTCATGAGGGAGCAAATCTCCAGATACCCACCAGTGCTTGGCCCAGCTGACCCAAAAGTTATCATGCAAGGGGAGTTGTCTGTGCTCCAACACCTGAATTCTCCTACACCCAGTCCTCTGTCCCTCAGGCTCCTCCCTAGGGGCCCCACCTAGAAGCACTGTCTTTATCAGGTAAGGTACAAGATCTTGCTCTCTGCCTTCTCCATGTCAGCATCCCAGCCCCTAGGTACACACTCACCCTGGAACATGTGCCCCACACCTTATCCCCTCACATTCTGGAGGGAACAATGGAACAAAAGGAAAGCAACAGTCACCTGATTCACCTCCAAAACTCAGGGCCCATGGAAGTGACCTTGGTTTTCAAGGAAGCTCCCAGGGCAAACATGTTACCCTCACTGGTTTAAACATAGGTGCCAAATGCTCGCAGTTGTGTGCTCTTTAGGGTAGAGTCCCTGGAAATTCAGTATTGCATTCATTAACCTTATAGATTTCATATGTAGTTCAACCTCGTGTGTGTGTGTGTGTGTGTGTGTGTGTGTGTGTG